>PVLC010012886.1:23506-33555 GCA_004027655.1 Graphiurus murinus
CCCAGCATTCGGGAGGCTGAGACCGGAGGATCCGGGTTCGCGGCCAGCCTCAGCTACCTAGTGAGGCACTCCGCAACTTAGTGAGACTCGGTTTCAAAATAAAGAATAAAAAAATAGGGCTGGGGGTGTAGCTCGGAGGTAGAATGCCCCTGAGTTCAATCCCCAGTACCGCAAAAAAAAAAAAAAAAAAAAAAAAAGATCCTACAAATTGATAAACTACTAGTTCTTTTTAATATTTATTTATTTTTTGGGTACTAGGAATTGAACCCAGGGGCATTCTGCCTCTGAGCTACACCACAACTCTCCCTATCCCCCACATTAATTTTGAAGCAGGGTCTCACTAAGTTGTTGAGGAGTGAAGAGTGTCTCGCTAACTTGCTGAGGCTGGCCTTGAATCTGTGATCTTCTGTCTCAGTCTCCTAAATACTGAGATTACAGCTGTGTACCACTGCACCTGTCTTGTATTAGTTCTTTTTCTTTTTCCCTTTTTTTTGGCACTAGGGATTGAACCCAGGGGCATTCTACCTCCGAGCTATATCCCCAGCCCTATTTTATTTTTATTTTGAAACAGGGTTTCACTGAGTTGATGAAATTCTTACTATTTGCTGAGGCTCCCAAGTATGGGGGTTATAGGCCACCACGTGCACTACCACACCCAGCTTCCCCATTCTTAAATAGCATGTATTAGAATTGCAATGAAGTCTGTCTCATGAGTAGAGTTCTCACATTTATTTAAGAACATATAGGTTATGGTTATAGAAGCAAATTTCACTGAGTTGTTAGATATGAGGATGCCCTGCTATGACCCTTAATTCAGCAATCTAGTATTCACAACATGCTTACTGCCTTTCAGTTATTTATTTATACATTGCCTCCCCTGCCTTTAAAAAAAAAAAATACTTGCTTGGATAGGGTGGAGAAAGAAACATCAAGGGCTTGCTAAAAAGGAGAAGCCTGAGCCGGGCGTGGTGGCGCACGCTTGTAATCCCAGCATTCGGGAGGCTGAGACCGGAGGATCCGGGTTCGTGGCCAGCCTCAGCTACCTAGTGAGGCACTCTGCAACTTAGTGAGACTCGGTTTCAAAATAAAGAATAAAAAGGGGCTGGGGATGTAGCTCGGAGGTAGAATGCCCCTGAGTTCAATCCCCAGTACCGCAAAAAAAAAAAAAAAAAAAAGGAGAAGCCTAAAAAAAGATTAAGTTTCCCTGGCAGTTCTGCTCAACTATAGTCAGTGAGCACAGGAACAAGGGCTGTATGGGGGAGCCGTGTGTCCAGTGGTTTCTGGGTGGGGCCAGTGTGAAAGCCCTCGGGGTCCACTGTGGCTGGCAGGAGGGAGCAGGGAATTCCATACTGAATCCAGTCAATGTTCAAGCACCGTGCTGTGAATGCAAACATTGGAGGCTTCTTGTATTAGATCTTCATACCGTACTTCCAGTCACTACATTTCTCCTCTTTTTCATCTGCAAGCTCTTATGGAACTGTGATGCCAGGGTCAGATAAATCATGAGTGATTCAGCAGCAAATAGTATAAATATTTCTAGGAGACGTGGCCCTATCGAGTAGGTTGGAAGAGTATTTTCATAACCTGTGGTGTGGTTTGGATCTGTTATACTGTGGGCGTGGGGTGCTCATGGAAAGTGACTGGATCGTGATGGGTTCCTAGCTGATGATGTTATTGGGAGCTGGTTGGAAACTACAGAAGATAGGGGCTAGCTGGAGAAAGTGGATCACTGGGGGCATGCCCTGACAGGGTATTTCTTGTCCCTTAACCCTTCCTTTCTCTCTGTTTTCATGGCTTTCAGGAGGTGAGCAACTTTCCCCTACTGCACCCTTCTGCCATGATGTTTCTAACTTGTAGCCAGCCAACCATGGACTGAAACCTCTGAATCTGTGAGCCAAAATAAATCTTTCCTCCTAAGTTGTTTTTCTCAGGTATTTTGTCCCACGGACAGAAAGCCAAATAACAGATGTTAAATAGGAAGTCTCAGTGAAGGCATGGAGATATAGTAAGACCAATAGGCAAATTTTGAATGATAATATTTGAAAACCACAGTACAATGCTTAAACATCCTTCTCATGTCAGTAGTCCCAGTTACTTGAGAGACTGAGGCAGGAGGATCACTTTAATATGAGAGTTCAAGGCCAGCCTGGGCAACACAGTGAGAGCCCATATCAAACAAACAACAAAAAAAGGGCATGATGGCACACACCTGTACTTGGGAGACTAAGACAGGGGGATCGCAGGTTCTAGACCTGCTTCAACAACCTAGGGATACCTTGTTTCTTCTTTTTTTTTTTTTTTTTTTTTTTTGCAGTACTGGGGATTGAACTCAGGGGCATTCTACCTTCAAGCTATACCCCCAGCCCTATTTTTTATTTTGAAACAGGGTCTCACTAAGTTGCGGAATGCCTCACTAGATAGCTCAGGCTGGCCTTGAACCCGGATCCTCCGGTTTCAGCCTCCCAAATGCTGGGATTACAAGTGTGTGCCACCATGCCCAGTGGGAAACTTTGTTTCTAAATAAGAAATAAAATAGAGTTGAGGGTGTCACTTGGAGGCAAAATGCCTCTGGGTTCAATCCCTAGTACCAAAATAAATAAACTAAATAAATAAATAAATAAATAAATAAATAAATAAGGCTGAGAGTATGGCTCAGATGTAGAATGCCCCTGGGTTCAATCCTCAGTACACACACACACACACACACACACACACACACACACCCCAAAATAAAGAAAGAAAATATCTTGGGCTGGGGGTATATCTTCGTGGCAGAGCATTTGCATGTGGGAGACCATGGTTTAGATCTCCACAAAAACAAAAACAAAACAAAGAAAGCAAACCCTTCCCCCAGACCAGGTATATAAAGCATTTGTGTTATTGGAGACATGAGTCTTTGGAATGAACTGCAGCTGTGTTGAGTCCCAGTGGAGAAGATTGCATGCGTGTGTGTGTGTGTGTGTGTGGGTGCATACACACACAGCACAGTGGTGGTGACATTTGACCCTCACATCCACTCTAATGAGAAGAACTTCAAAGGCCCCATTGGAAAGCATGGTATTTTCCCCCTGGAGGTAGAAAAACAGTAGATTGAGATTTGACATCAATCTACAGAGTTTGACTGGCTTTGCAAACAGAGGTTAAGGGTCAAGAGATGGGTTGCTTGACATATTTTTGGCAGGAAAATCAAACTTGCTGCTGCCTTGAGACTGGCCTTCATTTTCAGAAATTTAGCAGGTTAAGAGAATGTTTCTTAGGGGCCACATGTTCACACTTTTGTTTTGGGATTATTCTTAAACTTGTGTATATCTAACAGTGATCAAAACTAACACCATCAACAAGGGGCAGAACAATATTGCGTCACTATGTCAGGGGATCCTGGGAAGAACACATCATCTCTTATGTAGTATTCTGGCTGAAGTGTGTGTGTGTGTGTGTGTGTGTGTGCACGCGCGCACTACTGGGAATTGAGTCCAGGGGCATTCTACCTCTGAGCTACACCCCGAACCCTATTTTATGTTTTATTTTGAAACAGGGTCTCCCTAAGTTACTATCACTAGCCTTGAACTAGGCATCCTTCTATCTTAGCCTCCCAAGTACTGAGACTACAGGCATGCACCACTGTGCCCAGTCTGGCTGGATATTCTTTTTTTTTTTTTTTTTTGCAGTACTGGGGATTGAATTCAGGGGCATTCTACTTCTGAGCTCCCCCCCACCCTTATTTTTTATTCTTTATTTTATTTATTTATTTTGCGGTACTGGGGATTGAACTCAGGGGCATTCTACCTTCGAGCTATACCTCCAGCCCTATTTTTTATTCTTTATTTTGAAACCGGGTCTCACTAAGTTGTGGAGTGCCTCACTAGGTAGCTGAAGCTGGCCGCGAACCCGGATCCTCCAGTCTCAGCCTCCCAAATGTTGGGATTACAAGCATGCACCACCACGCCCGGCTTATTCTTTATTTTGAAACAGGGTCTCACTAAGTTGCAGAGGGCCTCACTAAGTAGCTGAGGTTGGCCACGAACCTGGATCCTTGTCTCAGTCTCCCAAGTACTAGGATTACAAGCATGTGCCACCATGCCTGGTTGGATAGTCTTAACCTAATTTAATTTTGTTGTTGTTGTTTTGTTTTGTGGTGCTGAAAATTGAACCCAGGGCCTTGTATGTGCTAGGCAAGTGCTCTACCACTGAGCCATATCTCTAGCCCAACCTAATTCAATTATGAAGAAATATAAGACAAACTTGATTGAAGAATAGCCTAGAAATAAATGGCCTATATTCTTTTAAAATGTCAATGCCATTAAAGAAAAAGTACAGTTAAGGAATTATTCCAGATGTAAAGATACTAAAGAGACATAATAACTGGATGTGGTGACGCACGCTTGTAATCCCAGTACTTGGGAGGCTGAGACAGGAAGATCACAGGTTCAAAGCCAGCCTCAGCATCTTAGCGAGGCCCTCTGCAACTTAGTGAGACCTTGTTTTCAAATAAGGAATAAAATAGGGTTGGGGGTATAACTTGGAGGTAGAATGCCTCTGGGTTCTGTCCCTAGTACAAAAAAAGAAAAAAAGAGAGAGAGACACACACACATACAGAGAGAGAGAGAGAGAGACAGACATAACCATTGAATGCTGTGATCCTGGTCAGGATTTTGCCTTGAAGGGGGAAAAAAAAAGTTGTAGAAGACACTACTGGGACAACTGACAACACTGGAATTTGCACAGTAGATTAGGTAAAAGTTTCATATTAATGTTAAATTTTCTGAACTTGATAGCCATATGTAGCTTGATATTTTGCCTATATAACAGGCTCTGTTTGTTCTTAGGTACTGTATAGATGAAGTATTAAAAGGTAAACAGGGCCGGGCATGGTGGTGCATGCCTGTAATCCCAATATTTGAGAGGCTGAGACAGAAGGATCACAGGTTTGAGGCCAGCCTCAACAACTTAGTGAGACCCTGTTTCAAAATTAAAAAATAAAATTGGGCTGGGATTGTGGCTCAGTGGTAGAACACCCCTGAGTTTAATACCCAGAAAACTAAAAATTTTTACTACAAAAATTAAAAATTAAAAAAAAGATGAATAGGTATGACATATGCCAAATGGTTCTGAAAATAAATTGCGTGTGTGTGTGTGTGTGTGTATAAAATGAGTTGTAAGACATGTGGCAAATTATTTAAAAAATGCTGAATTTTGGGCAAAGCTATGTATATTTTTAGTATTTTTCTTAAGTCTGAGGTTATTTCAAAATAAAATTGGAAGGACAGGTCATTTTGTTCCCATAGGCCGAGGCTTGCTTGGGCCCCACTCCCTCAACCCCTGCCCACATATAACCATCCCTTCAATGATGTTAAATCCTACCCCAGAACTGCAGGGGATGGGATCCAGGAATTTTTAGTTTTTTTTTTTTTTTTTTTTTTTTGGTGTGTGTGTGTGTGTGTGTGTGTGGTATTGGGGAGTGAACCCAGGGGCATTCTTCCTCTGAGGTACACCCTCAGCCCGATTTTTATATTTTTATTTTGAAACAGGCTCTTGTTAGGTTGATGAGAGTCTCACTACTTGCTGAGGCTGTCCTTGAACCTGTGATCCTCCTGTCTCAGCCTCTGAAGTACTGGGATTGCAGGTGTACACCACCACACCCAGCTTGGAATTTGTGTTTTAAATAGCTCTTTAGCTGGGTCTTATGTCTACTAAATCTTGAGTGGCACTACTTGAGACTTATCAGGGCCCACATTTAGAACTGGGGTGGTGGAAGCTGGGCGTGGTGGCACATGCTTGTAATCCCAGTACTTAGGAGGCTGAGACCAGAGGATTCGGGTTCACTGTCAGCCTCAGATACTTAGTGAGACCCTGTTTTAAAATAAAGAATAAAAAGTAGGACTGGGGGTGTAGCTTGGAGGTAGAATGCCCCTGAGTTCAGTCCCCAGTACTAAAAAAAGCAATTGGGGTGGTGGAGCCAGGTGTGGTGGCCCATGCCTGTAATCCCAGTATTTGGGCGGTTGAGACAGGAGGATCACAGATTTGAGGACAGCCTCAGCAAGTAGGGAAACTCTCATCAACCTAGTCAGACCCAGTTTCAAGATATATATAACATAGGACTGGGAGTATAGCTCAGAGATAGAATGCTCCTGGGTTCATACCCCAGTACAAAAAAAACAAAAACAAAAACAAAACAAACAAACAAAAAACTAGGGTATTGCTGTTAACCTCATTCAGGCCAATATTCATGGCAGAAAGGAGGGTGGGTATAGGAGTGGTGACCACAGAATCGACTGCCTAGGAGCATTGAGATAACAATGGCTAAGGATGATTATAATATTCTCCTCTGCATCATCTGCCTTTCTTCTTTCAGCTTGGACCCAGACGCCTAAGAGGACCCTGAGGGTACATGTTTAGTCCAGAACTTCACAGGAAGTATAAATGACGAATGTGTATTAGGTGGTCAGTGTGTTGCTCATACTATCAGAGGTAGAGATGAGAGGGCTTGGAAGAAGTCAGGCTGGACCAGCTCATCCACTTCACAGAACTGTGCACTGCAGAGGTCCTTCAGAGATACTAAGAACCTTGCCCCTGTGCCCAACAAGTCAACACTTCACAGCCACTTGATGAAATAGCCTGTGCAACCAGTCAGCTCTGGTCAGATGAGCGGCAAGTGGAGAGTGGACAGAAATCACACACCCAGTGCAGAATGACAGGTTGGCTCTTTTCAACATGCTTCTACCTCCCCATCATAATACTCAAGGGGCTAAAGTGTGAAGATGTATGGACAGTAGTAAAAAAGTAGACCAAAGCCCTTCCTGGTGACTGAGTCATTGATCTGAAGAGGCTGGGAGGAGATGAGATCAATGTTTTAAACTGGACTGGTGTGTGTGTGTGTGTGTGTGTGTGTGTGTGTGTGTGTATGCATGTATATGTACAAGGAGGTTTATTTTTATTTATTTATTTTGGAGTAATGGAGATTGAACCCAGGGGCATTCTACCTAGGAGCTACACCCCCAGTCCTATTTTATTCTTTATTTTGAAACAGGATCTCACTAAGTTGTGGAGGGTCTCACTAAGTAGCTGAGTCTGGCGGGGAACCCGGATTCTCTGGTCTCAGCCTCTTAAATACTGGGATTACAAGCGTGTGCCACCACGTCTGGCTTTGCAAGGAGGTTTATTTTTAATAACTAAAAATACTCTAAATCAAGGGCTCTCCTTGAAATATTATTATGGAACAGAATATGTATGTTTGATAGAGCATTGTTGAAAGGGAATTGATGTAATTATTTTAGGGATGATTTAAAAACCACATTTTATTTGTAGCTCATGAAGCAAGACTGTGCAATAAATCAGTTACATTTAAAGTATTATATTCATTATAGCCAGGCATAGTGGCACACACCTGTTTCAGAGTAAAAATAAAAAGGGCTAGGGAGTAGTTTAGAGGTAGAATGCCCCAGAGTTCGGTCCCCAGTACCACAAACAAATAACTAAATAGGTAAAATAAGAAGTGCCGGGGTGTAGCTCAGTTGTAACCCCCCCCACCATGGGTTCAATCCCCAGTAATGAAAAAAAAGTGTTCATTATAAGGGAGGGGAAAAGCAATTCATGAAACACTTAGTTGACAGATACTAGCTAGCAAACCCTTTTACTTCTAGTATTGATCTGCGGATATACAGGTGAACATTGAATATAAATTACCCTGAAAACATCTTGGATGGAAGAACATTTTACTGGAAACTCCTAAAAGTCCAGTCCTCTGGGAGTAAACATTTCAAACATTACACTCTGCTGTATTTATTGTCTCTCTATTTAGGTTTTTATGGCCTGATGACTTGGTCTCAGCACAGGAGTCTCTGGATGCTATTTGGTTAAACTGATGTTTCCCAACATCTTCTGTTGTCATCATTGAAGGTAATAAAAACACGTGAGCCCTAAACAAATTCTTAGTTACTTTTTATTTCATCTATCTATAGAGTATTTATTGAAACTCACAATGGGCACTAGGTCCCATGAGGGATAAAAGATGAATTAGACAGATCTCCCAGAATGCTTCTCATTTGGGAAGAGTCAAGATGTACAGAAATAACCAGAAGGCAAGGTGGGTGTTAACACCAATGTGCCCTTGTGCCAGGCAGCTTGTGCCAGTACTGAGCTCGGGGTTGGAGAGTGCCACATTCGGGGTATGGAAAGGCGCCTGAGCTTGGGAATGTGAGTGGAGGCTTACCCATTCATTAGCATCAACACTCACCTGTTTCTTGTGTGTCATCCACAGACACTTTGTGCCTTGAGGAAACAGCAAAGAACATTCATCACTTTTTTTGTTTTTTGTCTTTTTATTTTCTCTTTCTTTCTTTCTTTTTTTTTAACAACAGTTTATTCTTAAACTTATAACAGACTTGAAGACAACACTCCATTCTAGCTCTAGGTGGCAAAAGATGTTATAGCACAGAATCCAGATGTTTAAATAGGAATGGAATCAAGGGTCACCACCATCTCAGGTACATAGGCTAGATTACTCTTAGCCAGATTTCTTAATTCCACTTGTGGCTGGGGGACCCTTCCTCTCGGCCTTTGCTTTTAGCTCCTGGAGTTTCTTCTGCTTAAAGCCTTATCTTCCTCATCCATCTCCTTGCTCTATTTCTTGATCTGCTTCAGGAACTTCTTGCTACCTTCACAGCTGGACATGGAGACTCGTCCCTTGCATTCATGACTTTGACCAATAATTTTTGGCCGGGCGTGGTGGTACATGCTTGTAATCTCAGTACTTGGGAAGCTGAGACAGGAGGATTACAGATTGGTGGCCAGCCTCAGCTACTTGGTAAGGCCCTCTGCAACTTGGTGAGACCCTGTTTCAAAATAAAAAATAAAATAGGTCTGAGGGTGTAGCTTGGAGGTAGAATGCCCCTGGGTTCCACCTCCAGTACCTCAAAAAAATAAAAATAAAAAAATTGGTGGGCATCTATTGTATATGTTAGGTACTAGCAGATGGGGTCAGCTGAGAGGCCTCTCACTTAGAACCAACACAGGGTCACTAAGGTGCGCTGTGCAAAGGGCACCGGACCACCCTGAATGTAATATGTATAAGGGAGGGAATATAAAATCTGATGCATGGAAGACTCCATGTTGCTTTCCCTACCTGGAAATGTCCCGCTCCAGACCCCCTCTCTGGAGTGTGACCCCTTGCACTGGCCGCCTTTCCTTCCTGGAAAATGGCCTGTTCCAGATGCTTTCCCCTAAAATACGACACTTCCCTTTCTCTTTTCATGGCCTATTCTCGAAATAAACCTCCTGTATCCCCCATTTGTGCTTTCTGTTTGAATGCTTTCCAAGCAGAGAAGCAAGAATTGAGGTTGTGAAGAACAATTTTAAAATCTCCCACTTGGTAACATATGTATGGGGCAGGACCATACTGTATGTGGAAATACAGAATGTAAGTCATGATCCCTTGGATAAACGCAAACCTCCATTTCCAGGGTCATCATCTTGTTCTAACTCAGCCCTTTTAATCACTCATGGCCAGTTTCCCAGAGGCTCCCAACAGTACTATCATGTGTGTAGACAGAGGAGGGCTTCTATCCTGTCTCGGGCATTTCTAAGTTGCTAAGTAACCTTTTAGAGGAGAACACAGAAGTAAAGAGGCGCTCTCAGCTGCATGGCGAGTCAATGACGAGGTCCAGTTTATCTCAACACATACAGGCTTTGTACTGGCATTTCCTGGATTCAGTGTCTGTTCTTTCCTGAAGACTTTCTAAAGACAAACATTTGAATATTAAGCTTCTTTTTCTCTCACAGTCTATTATGTGATTATAAATTTCATCCCAAACCATCTCTGAACTGTAAGACACGTATGACATCTTTGGTCAGTTGCACAGTTTGGAACACAACCCTCTGCACGCCCTTTCTGCTCTGCCTTTCTGCAAACCTTGCTCCATAGGGATTACTTAAGTAGCACTTTTTTGATTGAGTGGCTAGTGTCATAACCTCCACACAAAGAACTTGCCTCCTGAGCATCTTCCAAAAGGGCAGGGCAAACACACTTTAAAAAAGATGTTCTAGAGCCAGGC
>PVLC010012887.1:0-43137 GCA_004027655.1 Graphiurus murinus
GGGGGGGGGGGGGGGGGGTTTCTGGTCACCGTGAGTGTTGCGGCGATCCCCACCTGGGTAGTTCGTGGAGATCTAGGGCCAACTCCACGTCTGGGCTGTTAGCTGTGTCCCTGTGTAGTTAGCCGCTCACAGCGTCTGGCTCGTCCCCGCTGCTCCTTCCACAGCCTAATTCTTCCGTGCGGCGCCGAACCACCACTGCGCAGGGCGCAGGGCCGTAGCCCTGGGCGCGAGGCTGTAGCAAGTCCCCTTGCCCTCCTGAGTCTGCTTTTTTGATCTTCTTTAGGTGTAGTTCAAATTTCACTTTTTTTTTTGTTGTATTTTTCTTCTGTTAAGATGTTCCTTATATGGTAAATTTTGTTCAAAATCACAGCGTCTGAGGAGAGCTGTTTCATTCAGTTGCCATCTTGGATCCGTCCCTTGTATCTATGTTTTTAGTTGCACAATTCACAATAGCCAAAGTATGGAAGCAGCCAAAATGTCCATCAACAGATGAATGGATTACAAAACTATGGGATATGTACACAATGAAATTTTACTGAGCCATAAAGAAGAACAAAATCATGTTATTTGCAGGGAAATGTATGCAACTGGAAAACATTATGTTAAATGAGATTAGCCAGTCACAAAGAGTAAGGAAGCATATGTTCTCCCTAATATACGGATGCTAGGGAGAAGATGGGGCATAAGATGGTCTCCAGATGAAAAGGGAGAGATCCTCTATAAGTAAAGAAGTTGATTTTACCAAAGGGGATGGACAGGCTGGGGGACACCCTAATGCTCACGATGTACTTACACAATTATATCAAGGTCACTCACTAAACTGATCTTGAGAAGAAGGGAGGGCAAGGGAGCGGGGTGGGAATTGGAGAAGGGGTTAAATGAGAAATGTGTGCACGTATGTCGTCATCAACTTGTACCTAACAAAGATGTATGCTTACAATGCACAAAATAAAAATAAATAAATAAAGTTAGACTACTATACTGACATATACGCATCCATGCTTATAACAGCACAATTCACAACTGCCAAATTATAGAATCAGCCTAGGTGTTCTTCAACAGATGAATAGATAATAAAATTGTGCTATATACAAACAGTGGAAGTTTACTCAGCCATAAAGAAGAACAGTCAAGAGTGGTGGTGCATGCCTGTAATCCCAGTATTTGGGAGGCTAAGACAGAAAGATCACAGGTTTGAGGACAGCTACAGCAACCTAGTGAGGCCCTCAACAACTCAGTGAGACCCTGTTTCAAAATAAAAAAATAAAAGCTGGGTGTGGTGGTACACACCTATAATCCTAGTACTTGGGAGGCTGAGACAAGAGGATCACAGGTTTGAGGACAGCCTCAGTCAGTAGGTCTCATCAATCTAGCAAGATCCTGTTTCCAAATAAAAACTTAAAAAAAATAGGCTGAGAATGTATCTCAGAGGTAGAATGCCCCTGGATTCAATTTCCAGTAAAACACACACACACACACACACACACACAGAACAAACTTATGTCATTTGTAGGAAAATGGGTATAACTAGAGAATATTATGCTAAGTGAGATCAGCCAGTCTCAGAAAGTCAAGGGTCATATGTTTTGTCTCCTGTGTGGAAGCTAGAGAGAAAGTAGGAAACAAAAGGGACTTCAGATAAATGAAGAGAGAGACCAGGAGAGAGTGGAAGAGAATTGGGGAAGGGAAAAGGAGACTTGGTGTGACTCCTCCTCATTTCACTGAACTCCCCCACCCACACGTCAGTGAGACTGATAGCAATATACCCCCAGCCCTGCCTTTTCTTTTCTTCCTTCCTCCCTTCCTTCCTTCCTTCTTTCCCTCCCTCTTTCCTTCCTTCCTTCTCTTTCTTTCTTTGGGATTGAACCCAGCTATCACTAGATTGAACCATCACCAGGTTGCTGAGAGGCTCACTAAGTTGCCAAGGCTGGCTTTGAACTTGAGATCCTCCTGTCTCAGCCTCCCAAGTACTGGGTTTACAAGCATGTGCCACCATGCCCGGTTTTTATTTATTTTTTTAAATTAATTAATTTTTGTGTGTGTGTGTGTGTGGTGCTGAGGATGGAACCCAGGGGAATTCTACCCCTGAGCTACACCCCCAGCCCTATTTTTATTCTTTTATTTTGAAACAGCGTCTCACTAAGTGGCAGAAGCTGGCTGTGAACCTGCAATCCTTCTGTCTCAGCTTCCCAAGTACTGGGATTACAAGCATGCACCACTACGCCTGGTTAGGCCCTTTTTTTTTTTTTTTTGCGGTACTGGGGATTGAACTCAGGGGCATTTTACTTCCGAGCTACACCCCCAGCCCTATTTTTTATTCTTTATTTTGAAACAGAGTCTCACTAAGTTGCAGAGTGCCTCACTAGGTAGCTGAGGCTGGCCGCGAACCTGGATCCTCTGGTCTCAGCCTCCCGAATGCGTGTGCCACCACGCCCAGCGTTAGGCCCTTTTTTAAAAAATTTTATTTTAAGGCAGGGTCTTGCTTATTTGTCAAGGCTAGCCTTGAATTTGTGATTCTCCTGCCTTAGACTCCTGAGTATTGGAGACAAAGGAATTTTTAAAATTTAACTTTTACACCATATTGTTTTCTAAGTGATGCAAGGTAAAATAAATTGGTAGGGGAAAAATTAAAGATTGTAGAATTTTTTTTTTTTTTTTTTTTTGCAGTACTAGGGATTGAACTCAGGGGCATTATACCTCCAAGATACACCCCCAGACCTATTTTTTTATTCTTTATTTTGAAATCGGGTCTCACTAAGTTGCAGAATGCCTCACTAGGTAGCTGAGGCTGGCCGTGAACCTGGATCCTCCGGTCTCAGCCTCCCAAATGCTGGGATTACAAGCGTGCACCACCACACCCGGCTTAAGATTGTAGAAATTAAACTTGAGAAAAATGAATAAAGGAAAATGTGGTGGAAATGTAAATCAAAGGCAGAAATAATATGAGAATATGAGTATAATGACCACCTCTTCCATGACTGGACCACAGGTTTGCTTTAAACTGTCTAGTAGCAATCTTGTAAAGGAGAAATCTATTGGTTTCATGCTTCCTAATGTCCACAGGATACAAAAATTACTTATTGCCCATGAGAAATGTTACTCCTTTAGAAACCAAGAATAAGCCAGGCGTGGTGGCGCACACTTGTAATCCCAGCATTCGGGAGGCTAAGACCGGAGGATCCGGGTTCGCAGCCAGCCTCAGCTACCCAGTGAGGCACTCAAAACTTAGTGAGACTCTGTTTCAAAATAAAGAATAAAAAATAGGGCTGGGGGTATAGCTCGGAGGTAGAATGCCCGTGAGTTCAATCCCCAGTACCACAAAAAAAAAAAAAAAAAAAAAAAAAAAAAAAAAAAAAAAAAAAAAAAAAAAAAAAGAAAGAAAGAAACCAAGAATAGAAAAAATTATTCCTGGGATTTACCATGAAGCAACAATAGTAATATGATATTCTTCATATCCTTGAAAATGCCTTTGTGCTTAGTGAAAGAATCATCAAAAGCTGAACGTGACAGGACTGTTTATCAAGAACTATGTAGGATGGAGCTGCCATGTCAATGATAATTCTGCAAAAGGCTGGGACAGATCACGTTAGGTACCCAGTTCTCTGTTGATACATCAATTTTAGAGTAGGTTTTAGAAAAAGCTGGAAGAACATGGCAATTTCTTTTTGAAAGAGGCATTGAAGTTAATTCTGGAGAGACAAAGCCAAAACTTTATAAAAGATTAAGGTAGCAATATGAGCAAAGGGGAAATAAGTTCTTTGATAGAGGTCAGTAAGTAGATCACTGTGCAGAGACCTGCAACTCTCAGCACACCCTGTGCACCACCACGCCCGGCTATCACTTAATTTTTAAAAAACAATCATTTTTTTTTAGGTATGGCAAATTGTCTTTTAAAAGCATACTTTAGAGCCGGGCAGCCGGGCGTGGTGGCGCACGCTTGTAATCCCAGCATTCGGGAGGCTGAGACCGGAGGATCTGGGTTCGCGGCCAACCTCAGCTACCTAGTGAGGCACTCCGCAACTTAGTGAGACTTGGTTTCAAAATAAAGAATAAAAAATAGGGCTGGGGGTGTAGCTCGGAAGTAGAATGCCTCTGAGTTCAACCCCCAGTACCGCAAAAAAAAAAAAAAAAAAAAAAAAGCATACTTTAGGAGACATACTGGTGCATGCTTGTAATCCCAGTACTTGAGAGGCTAAGACAGGAGGATTACAGGTTTGAGGCCCCCTTCAGGAATTTAGTGAGGCCATCAGCAACTTAGCGAGACCATATCAAAAGGAAAAATAAAGTAGAGCTGAGGGTATAGTTTGAAGGCAGAATATCCCTGGGTTCAATTTCCAGCATCTCCCCCCACTCCCTACACACACACACACACACACACACACACACACACACACACACACACTATGCTTTCTCCTCTGTGGTCACTTCCTGGGAACTAATCATGTTTTACTCCGTGCAAGATACAGGTCTTGCTATTTGTTTCCTGCCATGCAAAGCCTTTCGTGTGAATCTACTAAATTGTAGTCAGCAACTTCTGTGTACAGGTGATAAAATCACATATTTCAGATAAAACAATCCCATGATTTTCTTGAGTTCTTTTAACCATATTTTCAAAAGAAATATGATGTCTAATAATAAATCATCTGGACACAGCAAGAAGTCTCTTGGCAATTTTAGTGAGATTTGTTTCTCCTGAGTTTACTAATGAAAATGAATGGGGCGACTTCCATGTTCCCACAAACTCTCTGAAACCTTCACTACTTCTCAATAGACAGCGGCTGTAATTGAATAGAATGCTGAGATTGATGTTAGGATTAAAGGTTATGAGCTATGAAGACAGCTGAAAACTTAGATTCATAAAGTCTATGAAAGAAAAGCAGACTGCTGAAATGAAATCTTCTGGGCCATTTTTGTTTCTTGCTTTGTTTATTGTGTGTCCAAGGCTAATTATACTAATTAGATTACAAGGCATGAATAGAAATTAAAGAAAAAGCCATTCAGGAAAAGAAAAAAAAAAGAATGCATCAGAAATTGGAGAGCAGTTTTCATCCTTCACCAAACTCTGTAAGCACGTCGTGTGGAAATGGAACTCTCCCCGGCAGAGGTCTTATTCTGTGTTCATACTGTTACATTATCTCGGTCATTGAATTTGAGGACTGAAGATGAAGCAAAGTAAGCTCATAAAGAAATAAAATGTAGTATATAAAGGATCAGGAAATCCATAAAGTAGAAGCAAAATCATCTCTGGGTTGAATATTTGTCAAAAATTTCTATGAGATGTCAGCAATCCTACAAGAGTAAGACACTTATTTGCTGAAGCACATCCAAAAGCAATAGGAAAAACATCTAGTTGCAAAAGAAGTGTGTGTGTTATTTGAGAATCATTCTCTTATGGGTAAAGGAAGGGCTTCATACCATTGTCACACAATGGCATTCTAACCAAGTTGAATGATGCAGCTAAAAAAAAAAAAAAAAAATGAGAGAAAAATTGCAGACTCAGATTGCTGCCCTGTTTTAAAGAAAATTCATTTAGACTAGGTGTGGTGGTACTTTCCTGTAATCTAGTACTTGCGAGGCTTAGACTGGAAGATCACAAAGTTCAAGGCCAGCTTTAACAATGTAGTGAGACTCACAGCAGCCTAGGGAGATTTTCTTCCTTCCTTCCTTCTCTCCTTCCTTCCTTCCTTCCTTCCTTCCTTCCTTCCTTCCTTCCTTCCTTCCTTCCTTCCTTCCTTCCTTCCTTCCTTCCCTCCCCCCCTTCTTTTTTCCCTCCTTCCTTCCCTTCCTTGGGATTGAACCCAGAGGTATTCTACCTCTGAGCTATACTCTCAGCCTTATTTTATTTTATTTTTTATTTTGAAACAAGGCTGGCCTAGAATCTGCGATCCTCCTATCTTAGCCTCCCAAGTACTTGGATTATAGGTTTATAGGTGTGTACCACCACCGACTGAGACTCTATTTCAAAACAAAACAAAAAAAAGAGGTTTTGCTTGAAGGTAGAAAGCTTCTGGGTTCAATCCCAGTAACACACACATACACACACACACACACAAAAAAAAAAAAAAAGGAAAGGAAAAGAAAGAAATAGTCATTTATATATTTAGCAAGTATTTATTTAGAACCTCCTATGTCCCAGCACTATGTTATATAGCTAGATGGAAGGAATAATGCTAAAATTATTATAAGAAAAAGCCATGAGAACCCCTTATCCAGTTCTTGGATAAAGGAAGTCTCTGAGGAAGATGGAAAAGAAAAGTTTACAGCATGATCAAATGGCTGAGTATGATCAATTAACATGATGTGATTTAGACACAGGGAGTAACATATTTAGAAGCTAAAAAGCAAGAAAAAGAATAGTGAATTCAATAAGAGTTTGCATTTCTAGTGAGAGGGACCTGTGTCAACAATCTAGAAAATAGGCAGAAACATGCTTATGACTGACTTTGTTAACCAAATTACAGAATTGGCTTTATCCTAAGGCAGAAAGGAGCAAAGACAGGCTTTAAGCTAGCAAAAGAGTGGGACATATTTAGAGGTTACTTTAGAAAGACAGCACTGACTGCAGTGGAGATAACAAATGGGATGTATAAAAAAAAAATCTGCTTTTTAACCTTGCCATGACTCCTAAAATTATTATAGAATACGCAATTAGGTTTGAACATATAATCTTTCAAAGTGAAATATACTACCAAAATCTGAATTTATTTCTCTAATGTTTTAAAGAAGCTACTTGGTATGTGAGACAATTATGTAGTACTTGCTGAGGATGTAGCTCAATGGTAGAGCCCTCGCCTAGCACATAGTAGGACCTGGGTTCAATCTCCAGTACTGCAAAAACAAAAATTAAAACAGAAATAATAAAATAAAATATTATGTAGTACTTAAAAAATTGCCAGTTAGCCACACTGTGGCCTGAAAGAAGGAAAATCCATACCTTCTTGAACTAATATCGGATGTTGTCATTAATTTAGTGTGATTTTTAAAGAACATCACAAGTCAACAATAATAAATACTTAATGAACAGTGACTATGTGTTAGGCACATCGGATATATCCACAAATACCATTACTTTCTTTTTTATTATTTTTTTAATTAATTGGTGCATTGTAATCATACATCTAGGTACAAGCTTATAAAGGCATACATGCACACATTTCTCATTTAACCCCTTCCCCAATTCCCACCCACTCCCTCCTCCTCCCTCCTTCTCAAGTTCAGTTAAGTAACTGACTTTGCTATATTTGTGAAAGTACATCATGTGCATTAGGGTGCCCCCCCCCACCCTGTCCATCCCCTTCAGTTATTCAGTTAAGTCAACTTTGCTTATCTAGGGTTTCTCCTTTTTCATCTGGAGTCCCTCTTATGCTCCATCTTTTCCCTAGCATCCGCATATTAGGGGGAACATATGCTTTTTTACTCTTTGTGACTGACTAATCTCACTTAACATAATGTTTTCCAGTTGCATCCATTTCTTTGCAAAGAACATGAATTTGTTCTTCTTTATGGCTGAGTAAAATTTCATTGTGTACATATCCCATAGTTTTGTAATCCACAAATACCATTACTTTCATAGAAGTTATATCCTAATGGAGGACATTACTTGCAATAAATAATAGAAAAATCAATATAACAAAAAAGTATATTGTATGATGATCCGGTGATAAGTGCTATAGAAGGAAAAGTAGAACATGGTAAGAGCAGTTGGAAGCTTAGGGTGAGTTGCTACTTTAAATAAAATGGGCAGATTGAGCCTCATTGAGATGGTGACTTTTTCTTCTTTTTTTTTTTGTGGGAATTGAACCCAGGAACATTCTACCTCTAAGATACACCCTTACCCTTTAAAAAAATTTTTTTTGTTTGTTTGTTTGGAAACAGGGTTTCACTAGGCTGCTGAGAGTCTTGCTAAGCTGCTGCGGCTGTTCTCAAACCTGCGATCCTCCCATCTCAGCCTTCCTAGTACTGGGATCACAGGTGTGCACTGTCATGCCCAGCTGAGATAGTGATATTTGAGCACAAATTTGAAGAAGAAATTTGTCAAATAGGTACTGAGGAAAGGGTGCTCTGGGCAGTGGGAAGCACCAGTTCTGTCTCTAAAGGAAAGAGCACTGGTGTTTGAGAGATTGAGAGACAGAGAAGACTTTCAAGTCAAATGATGAGAGGGGGAAGAGAGTTTGTTGTTTTATTCTGAGTGAAACAGAGAGATGACTCTGAGTTAGGTCATGTTGAGAACAGGCTGCTGGGGACTAAGGAAAGAAGCAATGGTGGAAAAGGAAGAGGTCAAATGGGGGCTACATTTTGAACCCCAGTCAATTAGAATTAGACAGTGGGGTGAGTTTGGGAAGTAAGAAAAACAGCCAAGAAGACCCCAAGGAATTTTAATCTGAACAACCCTGAAGAATGGACTTGTTACCCACCAAAATGGAGAAAGCTGCAGATCTAGGGGTAAAGTCAGAAACTAAAATTTGGACATCTTGCTTCCATATATATTTTCAGATATCCTAGAAGAAGCGTCAGTTGGCTGGGGGGAAACTCACCAAACGCTGTGAGCGTGCACGTCTCTGTCACTCTGAATTTCAATATTATATGTGATGATAATGCACCAATAAAAGTATTTATTTGTTTGTTTGTTTATTTGTTTATTTATTTATTTATTTATTTATTTATTTTATGGTACTGGGAATTGAACTCAGGGGCACTCTGCCTCTGAGCTACAACTCCAGTCCTATTTTTAATTCTTTATTTTGAAACAGGGTCTCACTAAGTTGCAGAGGGCCTCACAAATTGCTGAGGCTGGCCACAAACCTGCAATTCTCCTGTCTCAGGCCTCCCAAGTGCTAGGATTACAAGCAAGCGCCACCATGCCTGGCTAAATGTATATTAAAAATAAAGAAATACCTAATGGAAAAACGAATATATAAAACTTTGGTAAAAAAATATATAAGATATACAAATATAAGTTATTGGCTTACAGATGATATTGAAAGTCATGCATCTAAATTTTAAAAGGCTATCCTTCTAATTGGTCAAATGATTTTAAACATTAAAATTACATAAAGTGTCAAATATTTAGAGCACTTTACCTTTTTTTCATATAAATATTTGGTACTAGGGATTAAACTCAGGGGCATTTATCCTCTGAGCGACACCCCTAGCCTTTTTTATTTTTTATCTTGAAACAGGGTCTTGCTAAGTTGCTCAGGGTCTCACTAGTCTTGAACCTGTGATCCTCTTGTCTCAGCCTCCCAAGTACTGAGATTACAGGCGCATACCACAACGCCCAGCTGAGAATTCTTTTTAATACAAAATAAGATACCTTAACTTTGAATCTCTTAAATCTTTTTATCTAGTTAAGAATCTTCTTCACATGGAAAGATGGAAAGATATTCTACTCAGAAAGATCACAGCAGTGAGAAGAGGTTTTTATATTTTTTATTTGTTTGTCTG
This sequence comes from Graphiurus murinus, assembly GCA_004027655.1. Taxonomy (NCBI): domain Eukaryota; kingdom Metazoa; phylum Chordata; class Mammalia; order Rodentia; family Gliridae; genus Graphiurus; species Graphiurus murinus. The sequence goes on from PVLC010012887.1 coordinate 9,445, forward strand.
TTTTTGTGGTGGTCAGCATTAAACCCAGGGACATTCTACCTCCTGTGCTACACATCCAGTCCTATTTTTATTTTTTATTTCAAAACTAGGTCTCACTAAGTTGTTGCTAACCTCACCATGTTACTAGGCTCTCCTTGAACCTGTGATCCTCCTATCTCAGCCTCCCAAATCCTGGGATTACAGATGCGCACCACCATGCCTGGCTGAAAAGAGTTTTTCAACAAAACAGTTATAGAAAATTGAGTCTGATGGGATCCTAAGAAATGTAAATATGTTTTATAATCAGTTTTAAAGATTTTTGAATTTTCATATATGGAGCCAAGTTTTTATGTCTACTTAAAATGATAGCAGATTATAGATATGTCACTTGAGGCTGCGACTCTTGAGCTCATTCAGCAAATAGGTAAAAATGATAATGCTGTTTACTAAAGTAGGAAGTTCTTGAGAAAATTAGGAGTGCTTTTCTAGATATGTCTTATTTGAGATGATGTGATATTTCAAGAAAGTAGCTGAATTTCAATGAGTCTGGCTCTTTGAAGAGTGTTTCAGGGTTAGATTAAAAGTTTGCTCATCACAGGCAGCAGCATATAGAAAGTATTTAAAACCACAGGAATGAGTGAAGTTATTTGAGAAGGGATTAGGGAAAAGGGGGACACATCGTGTATATATATTCCCAACTGGGTGTGATGGAACACTGATGTAATCTCAGTACTTAGGAGGCTGAGACAGAAGTATTGCAGGTTCAAGGAAAGCCTCAGCAATGTAGTGAGACTCTCAGGAACCCAGTGGAACCCTGTTTCAAAATAAACAAACACAAACAAACAAAAAAACAAAAAGGGGGCTGGAGTGTGGCTGGAAGGTAGAATCCCTCTGGGTTTAACCACTACTACCACAAGAAAACAACAACAATGATATATTCCCAGATTCACAAGGAAACTAAGACTATTTCTTTGAATTGTATCTTTAGAAGAATTGGTTGGCTTGATTGTCAAGTTTATATATATATTTTTGCAACTGAATTAACTACATCATGATTTATGTTTAAAAAGTCAATTCTCCTGTGACCCAGTTGTGTTTTTAGTCTATCATGAAGTAAGATGGACTAAAACTTGCTAAATTGGTTTGAAAAAATCATTTTGATTTACTCATATTTTAAAAAGAACTTGAGATACTCACATATGTAAAATGAATGTCTGCAACTTTCTAAAACTCAATGCCAAAGGCCACATATATCTCATAGTATAAATCTATCTTTTACAATAGAGACCATGACTTAGCTGGGCATGGTATTGCACTCCTGTAATCCTAGTACTTGGGTGGCTGAGACAGGAGGATTACAGGTTCGAGGCCATTCTTAGCAATTTAGCAAAGCCCTCAGCAACTTAGACTTTATTTCAAAATAAAAAATAAAATAGAGCTGGAGGTGTAGCTCGGAGGTAGGATACCCCTGGGTTTAATTTCCAGTACCACCACCACCACCACCACTAAGAAAACAAAAAATCATGACTTAGAGGTGCAGAAATCTCAGGAGATCATTTTCTACCATTTATCTTACTGACTTGGTGGTGTATGCACCTTTTTGTGGGACTGGAGAATAGGATAGGGCAAGAGTAATAAAAATGAGAAGCCTATATTTTTATTGCTGTTGTTCAACTTCATTATTATTATTTTTCTTTCATGTGTATGTGTGGTACTGGGATTGAACTCAGAGGGATTCTGCCTCTGAGCTAACCCCAGCCCTATTTTATTTCATTTTAAAATTTTGAAACAGGGTCTCACTAAGTTGCAGAGGGCTTTCCTAAGTGTTGAGACTGGACAAGATCCTGCAATCCTCCTATTTCAGCCTCTCAAGTACTGGGATTACAAGAGTACACCACCACCCCCAGCTAGTATTGTTTCTGTTTGTTTGTTTGTTTTGTTTTGGTACTGGGGATTGAACCCAGGGCCTCACATATAGTAGGCAAGTGTTCTACCACTGAGCTACATTCCCTGTTGTTGTTGTTGTTGTTATTATTATTATTATTATTATTATTATTATTATTATTTTGGTACTAGAGATTGAACCCAGGGTCATTCTACCTCTAAGATGTACCCCAAGTCCTATATTATTTTTATTTGGAAACAGAGTCTCACTAAGTTGCAGAGGGCCTCACTAAGTTGCTGAGGCTGGTCTCAAACCTACAAACCTCCTGTCTTAACCTCCCAAGTACTGGGATAGCAAGTGTGCACCACCATGCCCAGCTCTCATATTACTGATTTGATTACAAAGTACTTTTTAAAAGAAAAGCTTTCATTACAGAAAGAAAAAAAGAAAAAAACCTTTTAATGCATTTATGACTACCTGTATTAATCATCTTTCCCTGCAACAGAAACCCTCTATTGATTTCTTATTTGCATCATGCAAGGGCCCCTTGGCTACTTATTTTGCCAGGCTCTTTGTGTTTTTCATTTCAGGATTCTCTGTGAAGAAGAAGCTCCTATTATGACTACAAGGAAGATACACACACAAGGAGCATTGAGCATGTAATCACATTTAACACAAATAAGAACAGTTTTCCAGTTTACAACATCATCACTAACAATTTGCTATACAGTCTCTCAGACTTTTTCCAAAACATGTCAAAGTGTTGACAATTTTCTCAAAACCTAGAATCTCACTTTACATTTTGCTGCATGCTTTTGCTATTTAGCAGTATACCTTGGTTTTTTTTTTTTTTTTTTTTTTTTACAAATTTATGCATTTATTTTCTGTGCTTTTCCTAAAAAAATCAAATTTTGCTTCTAGAAATATATATTGACTTTATTCATATTTAAAAGTAGTCTTCTAAGCCGGGCGTGGTGGCTCATGCTTGTAATCCCAGATTTGAGAGGCTGAGACCAGAGGATCTGGGTTCGCGGCCAGCCTCAGCTACCTAGTGAGGCACTCCGCAACTTAGTGAGACTCGGTTTCAAAATAAAGAATAAAAAATAGGACTGGGGGTGTAGCTCGGAGGTAGAATGCCCCTGAGTTCAATCCCCAGTACCGCAAAAAAACAAAAAAAGTAGTCTTCTTATATTTACAATTCCACATAGTTTGAGAGTTTGAGTGTTCTTTCTTCTCAAGTATCTTTTCTGGATGTCACCGTTAGTGACTTATTGTAGAGGCAAGTTTTGTGCTTAAGTTTTTCGGGTTTTTTTTTTGTTGTTGTTGTTTATGTGATGACTTTGACAATAGGTATGAAAAATTACTGCATATAGGATGACCTTATAATTTATCAACCAAATTGGGACTTTTGTTTTTGCAGCCCTGAAGCCCTGAGGATTGAACCCAGGGTCTTGCCTATGATAGGCAAGCGCTCTACCACGGAGCTACATCCCCAGCTCATACTGAGATATTTTTAAGAGTGAAAGGGTTTTGATGTTAATTATTAATACTTGAACTAGGCTGCCCAGAACAAATCACTTTACTTTTAATGAATGTTTTCAGACTTTTTTGTTGTTGTTTCAAATTTCTTTCCCAGCCAGGCGTGGTAGCAAGCATTTGTAATCCCAGTACTTGGGAGGCTGAGACTGAAAGATTGCAGGTTTGAAGCCAGCCTCAGCAATTTAGTGAGACCCTGTTTCCAAATGAAAAATAAAATAGGTCTGGAGGTAGAGGCCCCTGGGTTCTACTCCCAGTACCACAAAAAGCAAAACAAAAAAACATACTTCTTTCCCACTTTCTCCCAGAGTATTTTGCTACCTACAAAAAGAGTTTCCTTATTTTCTTAAATGATCCTCAAAATATATCTATGAATGTAATCATGAAGATCTATCAATCAACTCTTTATTCCCTTTCTATAATATTGATTTATGCTGACCTATTCCGTGCTATATATTTTGTTCCGTTTAGTACCTATACCTCATTACACACTTGAATAGCTATTTAATCTTGCACAAATACCCATATGGTGAGGCTTGAAACCTGGCACAAGAGATAAAGGCAAGTAATTACTATCCACATTTAACATTTCATCTTCTTGCCATTATAAAGCTTTTTATAGAAGTGCTGATAATCCGGGTGATTAAATGTCTAGTTTGTCCATTTTTTTAATGTATTTTTATGGTTTGGACTCAACAGAAACTGAAGTTTTAAAAAGTTATAGTTGCAATCTTATCTGAAACCTGAGATAGTTTATCACACCTGCAAAAAATGAACTTACATGGGATGAAAAATATGAAGTAATAGTGTAGAAGGAACACTTTATTATGTAAAACATAGACTCTGCTCACAAAATAGATATGCAAAGATGAAATACAACCTATTAAAAATGGCTGAGAATTCCATTATAACACAATAATGCTTCCTTATTCATTTCTTCTGATAAATAAATAGTTATACTTTAGTATATGCTTTTTTTTTTGGACTGGGGATTGAATCCAGGGGCATTTTACCTCTAAGCTACACCCCTAGCCCTATTTATTTTTCATTTTGAAGCAGGGTCTTGCTAAGTTGCTGAGGGTTGCTAAATTGCTGAATCTGGCCTTGAACCTGGTATTCTCCTGTCACAGCCTCCCAAGTATTGGGTTTACAGGCATGTGCCGCCACTCCCCACATAACATATCCTTTTTAATAATAATTTTAAGCTATCATTTAATGGATACCAGAAGTTCAGTATTAGAGTAGGAAGCACATTAAATATGGAGGGAGGTATCTGTGTCACAATCCTGATTCTGACACTGATTAGCTTTGTGATCTTGAAGATAAACATATAATCACTTTTCTGGAGTCCTCTGTGTGCCTCTTTGTTTATGCTGCGAATGCTCAAAACAGTCGAAGTAGGAATTAAACACAACGGAAGGGAATTTGGTTACTGAATAGCTGGCCAATCGACGTGGGCTCACCGCTTTCCCACCTCAGTCCTAGAGGTGCTGCAGAAGTCAGAGGGAGGGAGATGAATATGTCAGGCTTACATGACGGTTATGGAAGCCTTGTGGGCAGCAGACGTGGCTTGGGCTCTGGGTAAATGGCAACTCTATGCAGAAGCGGGCCTGGCATCCCAGACAAAGAAAATGGATGAAAGCTTCCAGGAAGAGCCTGCACTACTTCCACTCCAGGGCAGGAAAACAGCAGCAAGCTCGAATGATGGCTGTGCCCTGGCATCCAAGCTGTGCTGGGACCAGCTGGCACAGAGACAGAGGGGAGCAGGGCTGCCAGGTTGCCTCTCATTACTACTGTCAGGAAGTCCTCCACTGCCCCTCCCACCCATTCCACCCAGAGGGCTAGAGATTACCTCTGCAAAACTAAGCAAGGTAATGTGCTTCTCACGCTTGGTTATAAATATTACTCTTGTGCCAGTGGTATAAGAAGTCAGTTTTGCTAAAAGAATCAAGAAATTAAATCAGTTTTCAAGTTGCAAAAAGGATTGGTAATATTTCATTTTCTTAAAAAAGAGGTTGCAGTCGGGCGTGGTGGCGCACGCTTGTAATCCCAGCATTCGGGAAGCTGAGACCGGAGGATCCGGGTTCGCGGCCAGCCTCAGCTACCTAGTGAGGCATTCTGCAACTTAGTGAGACCTGGTTTCAAAATAAAGAATAAAAAATAGGGCTGAGGTATAGATCGGAGGTAGAATGCCCCTGAGTTCAATCCCCAGTACCGCAAAAAAAAAAAAAAAAAAAAAAAAAAAAAAAAAAAAAGAAAAAAGAAAGAGGTTGCAAAAAGATTGGTAATATGTAGTCTTTTTAAAAAAGAAGTTTTCTAAATGTATATATAAGAACACTTATGGTACACTAATTATGATATGAGCATAGAAAAAGACTGAAAAGTACATTCCAAAATGCTAACTTTTATAACCTCATGGAAAGGAGGATGTCAATCTTCCATATTTTCCTTTGGAAAACTATTCGTTGCCTCAGTTAAACTGAGTATATATTCTCTTAGAATTAAAAAAAAAGCATAAAATTAAAAATTTCATTATATGTTTTCATAATAACTTTATTGAATTCATCCATTAAAACCTACAGAACTCATCCGGGCGTGGTGGCGCACGCTTGTAATCCCAGCATTCGGGAGGCTGAGACCGGAGGATTCGGGTTCGCGGCCAGCCTCAGCTACCTAGTGAGGCACTCCGCAACTTAGTGAGACTCGGTTTCAAAATAAAGAATAAAAAATAGGGTTGTGGTGTAGCCCGGAGGTTCAATCCCCAGCACCGCAAAAAAAAAAAAAAAAAAAAAAAAAGAAAAGAAAAGAAACCTACAGAACTCATCCGTTTAAAATGTAAAATTCAGTCAGGCTTGGTTGCACACATCTGTAATTCCAATACATGAGAGACTGAGGCAGTAGGATCACATGTTCAAGGACAGTCTCACCTGCTTAGCCAGGCCCTCAGCAACTTAGTGAAATGCTGTTTTAAAATAAAATAAAAACAAACAAAATAGGACTGAGGATGTAGCTCAGAGGTAGAATGACCCTGAGTTCAATCCCCAGTATCCTCCCCTAAATAAATTTCTTAAAAAGTAAACTATAAAATGATTTTTTTAGGATATTAAGAGTTATGCAACCACTCCCAGAATCAATTTTAGACTATTTTCCTCACCCCCAAAAGAAACTCAGTACACTTTGCCCATCATCTCTCACCCCCTGTCCTACCAGCCCTAGTCAACTACTAATCTACTTTCTGTGTACAGATTTGTTTGTTCTGTATATTTCACATGAACAGAGTCATACAATATCTGGTTCTTTGTAAGTGACTTCTTTCACCCAGATTTGGTTTTCAAGATTCATCCATGTAGTACCATCTATTTGTACTTCATTTTTTAATGAATACACAATATTCCTCTGTGTGGATCCATCATGTTTTGTTTGTAACTCAGTCAATGCGCATTTGTTGTTTCTGCTTCGGGCTATTATGAGTAATACTGCTATGAGCATTTGTGGATAAGATTTTTCGTGGACATATGTTTTCATTTCTCTTGGGTAAATACTTAGAAGTGGAATTTCTGGGTCAATGGTGGCTCTATATTTAGTCATGTGAGCAATCGCTAGATTATTTCCTGAAGCAGCTGTAGAATTTTATATTCTTGCTTGTGATGTATGAACATTCCAATTTTTTCCACATCCCCTCCAACGCTTGCCTTTGTGTTTATAGCCATCCCAGTCGATGCAAAGTGGCATTTCCTTGTCATTTTGATTTGCATTTCCCTGATAACTAATGGTGCCATTTTAATTTTAATTGAACTTCCATATAATATTCAAGATAATAAAAAGCCACATGAAGTTTTGAGATTAAAACATGAGACACTGAAAAAGTTTAATGTTTGAGATAGGATGCTCTGGGTCCTTATCCATCCATGATCTCTAGAGGATTTAAGTGTGTGTTTGTGTGTGTGTGTGTGTGTGTGTGTGTGTGTGTGTGTGTGTTACTGGGGATCAAACCCAAGGGTTGTTCTACCTCAAAGCTACACTCCCAGCTTTTTTTGTTTGTTTTTAAACGGGGGCTTACTAGGTTTCTGAGAATCTTTCCATGTTGTTGACATTGTCCTCAAACCTATGATCCTCCTGTCTCAGCCTCCCAAGTAGTGGGATTACAGGTGTGCACCACTGTGCCTGGCACATTTCCTGTCTTTATCATGGAGTTACTGTTGTAGAAAAGCATGCGACACTCTTAAGTATATGAACATCAACATCATCATGTTACTTAACCCCAAATCCCAACAAGAGTGTGTATTTCCCACCTCAAACCATTCATCGTCCTGTCTGTCAACTTGAGGAAGGAGGCCAAGGAAATACTTTGCTCAGCCTCCTTCCTCAAGTTGGAACATCCTTCCCCCTTTTCCAGAGGCGCTGTATCCTTTAAGCAGCCAGGAGTGTTAGGTTTGGTGGTCATGTACTGTGAGTTCTTGTTCTCTGCCCATTTAGAAAAAATGAGTTGGGACAACCTTTAATTACAAAGCTTAAAGTAGGATTTATTAGAAGTAGAAGAGGAGAAACAGCACCTCACCCAAAGGAGAGTGCAGGATGCTGATGTCCCCCTGCAGCCCAGGTCTTAAATAGGGTTTCTTATCGGGTTACCACGACAAGGGGGCAAGGGCTGACTTTGCATTCTTGCTTTTTTCTTGTACAAGGATGGGCCAGTCTGACATCACAAATCAGGGTTTAGCTACTTGAGAAGATAAATGATAAACAGTGCGTTTTAAAGTCCCCTCCTTAAGTCCCAGGGTCTTGTAACTTTCTTATCTCCTTACCATGCCTACCCAGCTCTGTGAGAAGCTGCCAGTTTTAATCATTGGTGGCACACGCTTGTAATCCCAGCATTTGGGAGGCTGGGACTGGAGGATCCAGGTTTGAGGCCAGCCTCAGCTACTAGTGAGGCACTCCACAACTTAGTGAGACCCTGTTTCAAAATAAATAATAAAAAATAGGGCTGGGGCTATAGCTCGGAGGTAGAATGCCCCCAGGTTCCATCCCCAGTACCGAAAAAAAAAAAAAAAAAAATGCCTGTTCTGCTTTGGGACAGGCCATGGTATGAAATCATCCATCCATAAGGGATTCAGAAAGATTCCTTCAATGTTGATACTTTCCAAACTAGAACTTGGACTTCTTCTCAAAACTCTGATAACAGTTCACCTCTGCTTTCTGCATGGCCCTTCATCATTTCTTTAATCTTGAATTACAGTTTGTTTGGTTTCTGTTTGTGCTTCTCCATTGCCCTTAAGAGTGTCTGGCCCATGGATGTTGGTGGCAGGCAGTTTGGGCATTTCTGTTTGTTTTTATTTGTGTGTCTCCATGTCCCCTAGCAGTGCAGACCAGCTGCATAAAGGACTGGAAGGTACCGTGGTCTGTTTTCAGTTCTCTGTTAATGTCATTTATGGTAATAGATAATGCTAAAACATAGATTACAATATATGGTGATATGAGAAATTTTCCTCGTAAAATGATCTTGTGAAGTGTTCACAATTTCACACCAATGATGATATTTGTGTTCTTCAGGATCCTAACCATTTATATCTGTAGCTTTTGTGTGTGTGTGTGTGTGTGTGTGTGTGTGTGTGTGGTACTGGGGATTGAACCAAGACGTGTTCTAGTGTTCTACTTCCAAACCACACCCATACCCTTTTGTTTTGTTTTGAAACAGGGTCTAGCTAGGTTGTTGAGAGTCTTGCTAAATTGCTGAGGCAATCTTCCTATCTCAGCCTCCCAAGAACAGGGATTACAGGTGTGCTCCACCATGCCCAGTTTGTAATTTTAAGAAATATGAATGCTAAGACAAGAAGGGGTCACTTCAATCTTCTGCCAGCAAGAAGCAGAATTGTATATTATGTGTATATCCAGGATATATTTACATTGTGTTATTCCCATAAGAGCAGCTCTGGCATCATGTGGTGTTGCTTTTAATTTTTTCCCCTTTTTTCAGTGGCAACAAAGTTTCATCTATTATGCTGGAAACTTCTTTACATATTTGATGCGTGAGGCCTTAGTTCTAAACAAGGAAGCCTTAGGTGTCTTCTTTCATTTTTTGGAAGGATGGGTTGTTTTGAATTGAACCCAGGGCATTCTAACTATGAGGTACACCCCCTTACCCCGGCCTTTTTATTTCTTATTTTTGAAACAAGGTCTCACTAGGTTGCTGAGGCTGACCTCAATCCTTTGATCCTCCTGTCTTAGCCTCCCAGGTACTGGGATTGTAGGCATAAGCTAACAAGTTCAGTCAAAAATCCATTTCTTGGATTTTCCACTTCTCCTTTTTCTCCTCCCTTCCTATTGCCTGATCCAAATTGAAGTGGGATGACTGGCCTTCAGTGACACAGTTTGGGTTGTGTTCAGTATTAGCAGAGGGATGGGTGGTTTCAGCATTCTTCCTGTACTTTGAGTATATGATGGTCCAGACCTGCCCTTTGGTGAAGCTTCTATGTCTTAAACACACTGCAGGATCCAAAGGTATTTTTCGAAAGTACATCCTTCTATAATACTTTATGCTTTTTGTGACATGTCCTTTTATTAATTATTCACTCTCCACTTAAACCACTCCTGGATATCTTTCCAAAGATTAGTCAGAAAATTATAATAATATATGCATACCCATGTTTATAGCAGCACAATTCACAATAGCCAAATTATGGAACCAACCTACGTGTCTATCAACAGATGAATAGATTATGAAATTATGGGATATACACACAATGGAATTCTACTCAACAATAAAGAAGAAAAAAAATAATGCCATTTGCAGAAAAATGGATGGACCTGGAGAACATTGTGTTAAGTAAGATTAGCCAGTCACAGAAAGTTATGTTTTCTCTCATATGTGGAAGCTAGGGAGTAATCCGGATACCAGAGAGACTTCAGAAAATGGAGGAGAATCTCCAGTGGAGCCAGGAAGGTGGTCTAGGGAAAGTGAGAGGTCTAGGGTGGTAGAGGGAGAGTGAGGATCAATGAAGGAATCACATTCATTGGCATTGTGTATGTACGTGAGAATACCAATGCCAATCTCAATATCCTGTATGGGGAGTGAAGGCAGGGGCAAGGGAGCCAGGGGAAAAACCACCAAGTGCTGTGTGCATGTCTGTCGTTATCCCTATGAGCTCCATTATGATGTGAGACTATAATGCACCAATAAAAAATATTTACTCAACAACTTTGGTTTTGTAGGTTCTCACTAGACTCTCTTTTAGGAAAACAGGGGCTTCTTTGCCATTCAAACAGGAGCCACAGTGGATTAAATGAACTTTCTCCAGCAGAAATAATTTCTCTCGGATTTATTCCCGCATCAATGAAGAAGTTCTCCTTTTCATTATTGTTTGGGATCATCCTAACCAAAATTTGGATCTTGTCTTGACAATTAATTAAATCCTGGATATCAAATCCTACAATTTAGAAAAGTAGTTCTATCTTGGGAGTCAAAATTCTTGTTTCAGGGCCTTTCAAATCATTATCAAACTTACCTTCTTTCTGTTTTCCCTACTATTGGCACTCTTCTGACTGAGGACTTCATTTTCCTCATCTCACTCTTTTTGTGGGTAATTTACATCTTCTATTAATTATCCTGAGGCTAATTTATCTTGGGGTTTCTAAGCTTCCTGTCTGCCAGATCCATTTTTGCATGTTCTTTTGCAGTCTCTGTGAATTTATCTAGATCTGAACCTTTCCATCAGCTCTCTTTCTACCACAAACATCAAATGAGAGTAGACATATTCATCTGCTCATATATTAACTCCAGGAAATTTTGCTGTAATTTGTTTTAGCATTCTTGAAATAACTTTTCATTTCCGCATTATGGCTCAAAATTTTCATGAGCTCCTTCCGGTAGTAAATAGAAACTAAATACTGTTTGGTGTATCTCTCTTCTCTCACTTTTCTGTTATGATGTCTGGTGCTTTACAGTAGTATTTCTTTTGGGTTGTTTAAACAATATCACAAAAGACAGGTAATAGTAATATGAGGATGTATTTTCTTTCCTCTGCCTTTCCAAGATGACTTTAGCCACCATTTTGCAACACTCTTCTAGAAATCCATCTTTTTGATTCTCTCTCTATCCTTTTTGCCTTTCCTAAACAGACATCACTGAAATTGAGAAAGGGTTAATAGTCATTACTTCTACTTTACTTAGCCATATCCTGTTAAGAATGAACCATCTGGCCGGATGAGACCAGAGCCTCAGTTACCAGCCTCCCCAACTTAGTTAGACCCTGTTTCAAAATAAACAATAAAGCCGGGTGTGGTGGCGCATGCTTGTAATCCCAGCATTCGGGAGGCTGAGACCGGAGGATCCAGGTTCGCGGCCAGCCTCAGCTACCTAGTGAGGCACTCCGCAACTTAGTGAGACTCGGTTTCAAAATAAACAATAAAAAATAGGGCTGGGGGTATAGCTCAGAGGTAGAATGCCTCTGAGTTCAATCCCCAGTATCGCAAAAAAAAAAAAAAAAACCACAATAAAAAATAGGGCTGGGGGTATTGCTCGGATGTAGAATGCCCCTGGGTTCAATCCCCAGTACAAAATGAAAAAAGAAAAAAAAAAACATCTGCCCCTCCTGCTCCATGTGAATATGTACTTCCTGCTGATCCCCTTTTGAGGATTGCCAGATTCATCAAATAAAAGTGAAGCAGACTCAGTTAAATTTAAATTTCAGGTCAGGCATGGTGGTGCACGCCTATAGTTCCAATTCTTGGGAGGCTGACACAGGAGGATCTCAGGTTCAGTGTCAGCCTTAGCAAGTTGTGAGATTCTCATAAACTTAGTGATACCCTGTTTAAAAAAACAAAACAAAACAGGAGAGGTATAGTTTGGAGGTAGAATACCCTGGGTTCAACTCTCAGTACCAAAAAAAAAAAAAAAAAAATCAGATTAAACAATATTTTTATTTAAGTACATTTCAAATATTACATGATTTCTTAAAATTTAAATGTAGCTGGGCATCCTGTATTTAATTTGGCAAACCACCCTTTTATCTCTTGTCTCTGTAACTTGAGATCCAGCACAGTATGATTAAGATTGACCTGGGCCATTTATAATCAGATAGTCTAAGTACAATTTAGTACTGAATAGTCTCCAATTATGTTTTAGTTTCCTGGGGTTGCTGTCACAAAGTACCACAAACTGGGTGGCTTAGAGAAACAGAAATGTAAGCTGGGTATGATGGTGCATGCTTGTAATCCCAGTATTTTGGGAGGCTGAGATAGAAGAATCGCAGGCTCAAGGCCAGCCTCAGCAAATGTAGGGAGATCCTCAGCCACCTAGCAAGACCCTATTTCAAAATAAAAAAAATAAAAGAAGGTCTGAGGGTGTAACTTGGAGGTAGAATGTCCTGGGTTCAAGCTCTAGTAAGTAACACACACACACACACACACACACACACACACACACACACACACACATCCTCCCCCCAAAACAGCAACCTGACAGAAAAGCAAAAATGTATTATCATGTATTATTTTACAGTTATAGTGGCTAGAAGTCTGGGGTGTCCACAGGTCAAGCTCCTTCTGACGGTGCGAGGGAGGGTCCCTTCCAGGCCGTTCTCCTGGCCTCCAGTAGCTCCTTGGCTCCAGGTAGCAAGACTTCGGTCTGCACAGGCGTTCTCCCTGTGTGACCCAGTCACACTGCCAGCCTCTCCTTCCTCTTCTTCTTTCTAAATAGGACATCAGTCATGTCAGCTAGGGGTCCACCTCATATCCAGTTTTGCATCTTAACTAACGACAACTGTAATAATCCCAAATACTAGGTTTAGGATTTCCACGTGTCTTTTGTTGTTGTTGTTGAAGTACTGGGGAATGAACTCAGGGGCATTCTACCTCTGAGCTACATCCCCAGCCCTAATTTTTATTCTTTATTTTGAAACAGGGCCTCACTAAGTTGCGGAGGGCCTCATTAAGTAGCTGAGGCTGGCCATGAACCTGGATTCTCCTGTCTCAGTCTCCCAAATGCTGGGATTACAAGCATGTGCCACCACGCCCAGCTTCCACATGTCTTTTTGAGGCATATAATTCAATAAGAGATTAGGAGAGGCTGTTTAAAGTTTGATTTTGATATTATTTACAATGAGATAAGACAGCAGCCCAAGGATCTTAATAATTCCCTGTATATTAAAGATTTAAGCAAAAGGGGACTTTTTTGTGTGGAATAAAAATCTGTTTTTTTGTTTGTTTTTGTACTGGGGACTGAACCCAGGGACATTCTACCTCCAAGCTATACCCTCAGCACTATTTTATTTTTTGTTTTGAAACAGGGTCTCACTAAGTTGCTTGGGCTGGCCTCCAACCTGCTAGCCTCCTGTTTCAGCCTCCTAAGTACTGGAATTACAAGTGTGAGCCACCATGACTGTCTTAAAAATTTGTTTTTGAAACTTGAAATTCTTAATTAGTCAACATTAGGAAGTTGTAACTATACAAATGTAGATCAGAGAAGTTTTAGCAATATGGGAAATATTCATATATTAATGAATAAAGTTATACAATTATGCTCATTTATTTCATTAAAACATTTTCTGTCATCTCAGCTATATGCTGATGGTTCAAGCACCCAATCTGTAGATGAGTACTTACAGTCCACAAGGAAATACAAAAGATGAAAGTTACTTGAATTATTAGTTTGTTACAGTTTTAACTATAATTGATGTAAAAAGGAACATACGATGTTTTAAAAACATACATACAAGCAGGGCGTGGTGGCTCATGCCTCTAATCCCAGTACTTGGGAGGCGAGACAGGAGGATTACACATTCAAGGGCAGCCTCAGCAAGTAGTGAGACTCTCATCAACCCAGTTAGATTCTGTTTAAAATAAAAATTAAAAAATAGGGCTAGTGGCGTAGCTCAGACATAGACTGCTCCCAAATTCAATCCCCAGCACCACAAAACAAAAACATACATACAAGCCGGGCGTGGTGGCGCACGTTTGTAATCCCAGCATTTGGGAGGCTGAGACCGGAGGATCCGGGTTCGCGGCCAGCCTCAGCTACCTAGTGAGGCACTCTGCAACTTAGTGAGACTCGGTTTCAAAATAAAGAATAAAAAAAATAGGACTGGGGGTGTAGCTCGGAGGTAGAATGCCTCTGAGTTCAATCCCCAGTACCGCAAAAAAAAAAAAAAAAAAAAAAAAAAAAATACATACAGCTGGTTGTGGTGATGCAAGCCTATAATCCCAACATTTGGAAACCTGAGACAGGAAGATCCTGAGTTCAAGACAAGCCTCAGCAACCTAGCAAGACCCTCAGCAACTTAGCAAGACCCTGTTTCAAAATGAAAAATAAAATAAAGTTGAGGGTGTAGCGTAGAGGTAGAATGCCTCTGGGTTCAATCCCCAGTATCACACACACACACAAAACAAACACACACACACACACACACACACACACACACACACACAAAGGAGCATACATACTTGGGAGGATTAGTGGTCAAATAGCCTCACATAGTTTTTTTTTTTTTTTTTTTGCGGTACTGGGGATTGAACTCAGGGGCATTCTACCTCCGAGCTACACCCCCAGCCCTATTTTTTTTTTATTCTTTATTTTGAAACCGAGTCTCATTAAGTTGTGGAGTGCCTCACTAGGTAGCTGAGGCTGGCCGCGAACCCGGATCCTCCGGTCTCGGCCTCCCGAATGCTGGGATTACAAGCGTGCGCCACCACGCCCGGCTCCTCACATAGTTTTATTAGAAAATTAAGAACTAGAACTATTTCCATTTAGCAGGAGCATATTAATAAAGCAGACATTTATGCAAAAAAATGAATGATGGACCTATGATTTATGTAAAAAGTAAATAACTGTATAAACTGTCTTATAAGCTTTGGTTATACTATATTCACTTAAAATATTAATTACTAAGTGTCTTTTTTTTTTTTTACAGTCGCTTCTCATGACACTTAGCACGGCCTCAAAACTCCTTGCTATGATCTGTGTGTTCTCCCTTCCTGGTTCTTGTCTTCGTCTTGAACCTGTTCTCATCATGATTCCCTCAGGATTACATGACCTGCTATTCAACATCACATTGGTTTTCTTCCGATTCCTCAAATACACCATCTTGTTCTGGCTTCAGGATCTTTGCTTTTGCTGTTTCCTCTACATACAAAATTGCTCACTGAGACCATGAACAGAGTGGCCTTCTGCTCGTCATTTGAGAAGACAGCTAAGATAGCTGAGATAGCTCTTCACCACAGACCCTCCCTTTGAATTGCATCTCTCACAGGGTTTGCAGCATTTTAAGTTTCTGAAATCATCTAGTCTTAAAAATCTATATAAGCCAGGCGTGGTGGCACACGGTTGTAATCCTAGTACTTAAAACCAGAGGCTGAAACCAGAGGATCTGGGTTTGAGGCCAGCCTCAGCTACTTAGTGAGGCTCTCCGCAACTTAGTGAGTATCTATTTCAAAATAAAGAATAAAAATAGGACTGAGGGTGTAGCTTTGAGGTAGAATGCCCCTGAGCTCAATCCCCAGCACTGCAAAAACAAAACAAACAAACAAACAAAACTATATACTCTCTGTCTCTTCCCAATAGAATGGTAGCTCTATGCCAGTAGTCTTGGAATGTAGGAGGGACACATTCTCCATTGGGGGTACACATTTTCCAAAAGGGTGCACCTATTTAGTAAGTTTTGGTATTTTACGGACATGATACTTGTTTTAAGACATTCATGAAAGGTTGTAAAAGGAAATAGTCTAAAAGCAAGATTAGAAATAGATTGAGAAGACAGAACAGCAGTCTCTCATCAATATTGGCTTGGCCCTTACAACCTCACTGGTTAGAACGAGGTTATGCATTTTTGCATAGCCTTGTTGGAAGGAAGAGGAAGGAAGGAAGGTTGTGATATTATCTAGGGACAATAAGTTTAATCTTTTTTTCTTTTTTAATATTTATTTATTTGGTGGCACTGTGTATTGGACTCAGGGGTATTCTACCTCTGAGATACACTCCCAGGCCAATTTTATTTTTTTTATTTTGAAATAACTCTCTCTAGGTTGCTGAGGGTCTTGCTTAATTGCTGAAGCTGCCTTTGAATCTGGGATCTTCTTGTCTCAGCTTCCCAAGTACTGGGATTATAGGCATGCACCACACGCCCATCTTAGTCTTTTCTTCTTGAAATCATCCTCTTCACCCCATTCCCAATCATTCTAGGACCCTTCTGCTTACTCTGTCTAAAAGCTTCCTGCTTCTAAAACATAAGACTCCATAGAGATACCTGACATTTTCTATAATAAATAAGCCTCTATTTTGCTATAAGAATTAATTTTAGAATTAAACATAACATTTCTGTTGAAGATTTAAGACTGCATTTATTTAAAGGTACTGCTTTGATCTAATTCATAAACTTCTTGCTCAGAAAGACTTGTTGTCAATAAAATAAAGACCAGAGAAGTTTTACAGGGGGCAGTAGAGGGGTGTGTGCCTCTGCTGCGTTTATAGGCCGACAAATGCTCCATGCATGCATTCCAGAAACTCTCAGATTTCCTTTCCCTTTTCTTACTCAGTAAAATCTAAATATTTAATGTGGGAGATTCTGTTCAGATAAGAGTGGCACAGTGCCAACACTGGATTAGTACCCTGCCTGAGGACATGAGCAAACTCTTACAAACTATGAAGAGTTATGTATATGCAATGCTGTCAGTATTGGCTGTAATAATCAATGTTTTTTGTTTTGTTTTGTTTTGTTCTAGCCACTTAAACCAGCATCTGCTATATCCTCATAATAAAAATGAATGGTCTTTTCCAACTGTATTTTACTATCTATTCAGCTTTGTGTTTGAAGATCAATATTGTCGCACACTTGATTGCGTTTCATCGTTACCAGTCAGTTCTCCCCGAAGACTCGTTTTAATTTGCTGAAATTAGCTACAATCAGAACTTCTTATTCTTGTCTATAAAACCCACATTTAAATTAAAAATGAGTTCTCCAAAAATAGTCACTGCTTCTGGCTATGTTCTATTTACTATCAATACACATGCACATATGCAGGAAAAAAATACAAGCAAATAAATAATCAAAATGGGAAAAAGTAGATCATAGTGCATAAATGTAAAGTTTCATAAACTTATGGATATTATATACAGAATGTGGAATAGTTGGATAAATGAAGATTTACATGGGTTCAATATAACTGGATTCTCATATTGCTACGTGAGTAATCTGTCATAGTTATCTGTTGATATCAGCTTATTTTCCTTGTATTTATCTTTATTTATTATTTTTGTGGTACTGGGGATTGAATCCAGGGGCATTTGACCTCCGAGCTATACCCCCAGCCCTATTTCTTATTCTTTATTTTATTTTATTTTATTTTATTTTTTTGCGGTACTGGGGGTTGAACTCAGGGGCGTTCTACCTTCGAGCTATACCCCCAAGCCCTATTTTTTTATTCTTTATTTTGAAACCGAGTCTCACTAAGTTGCAGAGTACCTCACTAGGTAGCTGAGGCTGGCCTTGAACCCGGATCCTCCGGTCTCGGCCTCCCGAATGCTGGGATCTTATTCTTTATTTTGAAACAGGGTCTCACTAAGTTGTGGAAGGCCTCACTAAGTAGCTGAGGCTGCCAGGGAACCTGCGGTACTCCTGTCTCAGTCTCCCAAGTACTGAGATTATAAGTGTATGCCACCATGCCAGGCTTATTTATCTCTAAAAAAAATGTAAAAAGAGATACATCCAGTTTTTTGTTTTTTTTTTTGCTGTCTTTCTATTCTGACCTACACCTTATTTAGATAGATAAATTAATTTTACTCTTCTAGAAATCTTCAATTTCTAAACTTAAATTAAACCCTATGTCTTTGTAGTATAGACTGGTCCCTTTGCTACTGAGGTATGTTTTTTTTCAACTAGTTATTGTTTAACCAATTATGATCCAAATATATTTAAAAATTTATACCACAAACATTTATGCTTCTTAGGTTAAATGAGAAGGTTAAATTTATCTAAAGGCATTTTTTGACAGTAGGATTTTCCTGTGACTATTTATAACTCATTTATAAGCACTAATATAATGTTTGAACATATTTCTTTATACTTAAATTGAATTCAGGGAGATAATATGTAAATTGCATGTACATTTGAATACACATATTAACCTTCATTTACAGATCAGAGAAAACGAACATCAGATTTACAAAGAAGTAAAAATGGAAGAGAAAGCCAAGTATAGACTTAACTAGAGGATTCACTGTAATAAGTAATATGAGAACAAATTATATTCATTCCTAGTTTGTGCTTTCTTCTTTTTTATTTTCAACATTAACACAAGCATAAATTGTAATGATGCCAGTCTTAATAATGCTCTACAAAGCATTTGTCACAAGTATGTCATCCACAATATTTTAGGAAAGGCCCCTAAAATACAAATTAGAATATCAAAAGGACTGAAATTCATGGAATCAGGTGACATGCAACTCATCTAGAATTCATTCTAGAAATGCCTTTTGCCGCTAACACCTATTCAGTCAACATTCTAGAACACCTTTTATTTATTTTTCTCCACTACTCTATGTGATAAGGACTTTCATGTAAAAGTTGATGAACACAGGATGGCTACATTAACTTTGTGCTGGTTTCTATAGAGAGAGACGCTGAAATTTGAAATCAGACAGACTGAATATAAAGTCATTAGGTTTAAACCTTGGGCTATCTTGCATAAATTGATGACTAAATGCTTATGCTATTTGCTTAGTGGAATATTAGTGACATATTCATGATAGATATCACATAAATATATGCTGAATGTATGATGAGAATAGAAAAATCTTAAATTTTGTATAGGAGGAAAACCATGAGGATTATTTTTTTACACATAATTTTTTTTTTGCAGTACTGGGGATTGAACCTGGGGGGCATTCTACCTCCGAGCTACACACCCAGCCCTATTTTTTATTCTTTACTTTGAAATAGGGTCTCACTAAGTTGAGAAGGGCCTCACTAAGTAGTTGAGGCTGGCCTCAAAACTATAATCCTCCTGTCTCAGCCTTCCAAGTACTGGAATTACAAGTATGCACCACCATGCCCGGCTGTTTTGCGCACAATTTTGAATCTACCATTTAATTGTTAGTTGGTTCACATTGGAGTTTGAATTTATTCATATAAAATACGTGTGTGTGTGTGTGTGTGTGTGTGTGTGTGAGAGAGAGAGAGAGAGAGAGACAGAGAGAGAGAGAGAGATACCATACCGTGCCAGTATTAAAAAGTGCTCCAGTTTTAATTTCCAAAATGTAAAAAAGCAGTCAGAGTCTGGGTGCTGCACAGGCACTCAGGCTGGGAGGGGCAGCAGCTGTTACACTGCAGAGCTCCCTTCTCCTCTCTGCTCTTTGTCCTAATGTTTACCCATAGTAAAGCCTTTAGCCTTAAAAATATGTAGTGACAATTGAAAACCTTAAGATCTCAGTGACTCTGCTTGGTGCCTTAAGCCTTGCTCTTAGAGATTACACACAGCTACACTGGCTGAAATTTGTGCCTCTATTTCCCTCCTATTCTTTGATACCCTGAAAGGTGAACTCCATGTGCTACTTCAAAGCTCCCATAGTTGATGAGCAACCAGTACAGCCCAATACAATAGGGGTGAAAGCAAGGTAGATCATTGACCCCTGCACTTAGTAAGCACACTATCCGGAGACAAGGAGGCACCACCTGGCTAAGAAATTCGTTACTAGCCCATTGCCTTGATAATGCTGACAAGAATATGCCAATACGAAAACTGTATGTAAAGACTAGGGTCTGGGGGAGGGGGGCAGGAAGAGTTCCACTTTGGGGCTCTCCAGTGTGTTGGCCAGGCATGCTGCTTTTCTTCTCTTCCCCTTCTATTTCCTGCTTTGCAATAAAGTTTTTTGCTAATGCTACAACCAAGCCATTTTTAGTTTTATTTTCCCAATTCAATTTATTTTCTTTGAATCAAAGAAAAGAGCCCTCAACACAGTTACAACTATAACAATACTAGGAATTAAACCCAGGGGCATCTGAACTACACTCCTAGTTCTATTTATTTATTTATTTATTTATTTATTTATTTATTTATTTATTTATTTATTTATTTATTTATTTATGTTTTGAAACAGTCTCTCTGGGTTGCTGAGAGTCTTGCTACTTGCTGAGGCTGTCTTTAAACCTGTGATCATCCTGCCTCAGCCTCCCAAATATCAATACTAATTAGTAATCAGACTGACTCATTCCAACTTTTGTACCTTCTATTTCCACACTCCTACAATGATTTATTTTTACACCTCTCTTTCCTAGAAGAAGACATGCTCTTGTAAAATAGAGATTGTCTTACCTATATAATTTAGAATCTAGGAAGTCTTCAACACGTGGTAGGCATTCAGTAAATACTAGCTGAATTAAAAGTTAAATTAATTTTGGTTTACCTAAATTCAAGTACTTTTAATTTACGTCAGTCTTATCTTTATGATTGCTCTAAGTATGCTTTCATTTTTACTGACCTATGAAACATTACTGTACAATACATTGGATAAAAGACCCTATTTGATATATCTGATACAACATTGCCTGTGCTATCAAAACTCATGTTTTTAGTCCATAGATCAAAAAGGCACAGCCCATTACCCAAAATAAATCTTCCATACAAAAGGTGGGAAAGAATAACAGGAAATTTTCTGAAAGCTTTCAGTAATCATCTTTCCTGTTCATCCCACTCTTCACCCCATTATAACCTGTGCCTATTATGTTTTGCCACATCAGACATTTTCAGTATCAAATGACTATTATAAAAGAAGTAACAATATGTAAGAGAACAGACAAGCATTCAATAGTGCAAGCTCAATAAAAAGCTGTTGTTGCCAAGCAAAATCCCCAACAGGAGCACAACACTAGGTGCTGTGCCCATTTCGTGTTGGAGATTTAAGGCAATCTTGCGGTGAGGAGCAGATGCATCAGTTAGCAGGAAGACCTGTCCCAGTTTAAAAATGATTGTCACTGTCTGTGGCCATTCTCCTCGACCAGGAAGATCTGAACCTCATCATTATAAAAAATACTGTTTGGTGTCGAGTTTCTAGTTTCAAAAAAGGAAAAGAAAAGAGGAGAGAGGATCAGACAGGAGAAGGGAGAGAAAGAAGGAAAACACTTTTATTCCACTTTCACTTTCTGATACTTAAAATAAATATGTCTAATGTCTGTGTAGTGATTAGTTTGGCTCTTAAAAATTTTTGAATGTCTCCCCACTTTTTCATTCCCTCTATCCCATCTCCATGCCAGCTTTACCTCTTGTCTTCTCTTCTCCGGAAAAATTCTTCTGACTTCTGGCTTGCATACTTGCCTGAGATAGTTTTCCCCACCACTCTATGCTCCTCATTACTGTCAGAGTTACTTTACTTTTTCCTTCCTTCCTTCCTTCCTTCCTTCCTTCCTTCCTTCCTTCCTTCCTCCCTCCCTCCCTCCCTCCCTCCCTTCCTTCCTTCCTTCCTTCCTTCCTTGTGTGTCTTGTACTAGGGATTGAACCCAGGAGCATCCTACTTCTGAGCTACATCCCAGACCTATTTTGCATTTTCATTTTTGAAACAAGATCTAATTAAGTAGTTGAAGCTGGCCACAAACCTGCAATCCCCCTGTCTCAGCCTCCCAAGTACTGTCATTACCGGCATGTACCACCACATCTAGAATTACTTTTCTAAATCATCTCTCTTGAAACCAGTGGGATTATTGCCTCTTGATAAGGAAAGAAAAGCAGCCCAAACTCAACAAAATGACAGTTGAAACACGGCAGAATCAGAGGCACAAGAAAGAGCAGAGGTCTGTAAAGTACTCCCTGGGTCATGCCTGGTAAGCAGAGAGCTTCAACAGTGGTGCCATCTTGGCCAGGCTGCATTGATACCAAGCTCCCAGAGACCTCCAGCAATGTAGCAGGAGATTCTTGTGAAGCCAGAAACTACAGACCATCTTTAAAAGCAGTTGATTTTTCTCTCTATTATTGACAAAGACCCAACCACCCAGACAGCCCAGCTAGATCCTGCAGCTGCAGGAGAATCCATCTCTGCCTATAGGAACTTGAGCAGCACTCATCAAGACCTTGAGTTAACAAGCTGTCCAAGCAGGAGACCACCCTGCAGGGCCATAGGGACTTACATGGCAAGAACAGACTTTCCAGGTCTGTGAGTTTGCAAATCACTCCAGGGGAGGTGGGGATGGGGGTACAGTGATACATAGCAGAATGTAAATTAGCAGACAGCCCCTGGGGACATTCAGGTGAGAGGAAACCAGAGTTGCAGTTTGCTGCACCCTTGCAGAGTCTCTAGTGATCACCACAGGACAGCCAGCTGTGGTGTTTGCAGGGTGAAATAACTCAGTCTACAAAGTTGAAGGCTCAAAAAGCTATAAACAGCAACAACAAACAATACGAAAGATCAACAAAACAAAAAGCTGGTTCTTTGAAAAGATTAACAAGATTGACACACCCTTAGCCAACTTAACCAAAAGAATCAACCCCAATTATTAAAATCAGAAATGAAAAAGGAGACATCACCACAGATAGTGGGGAATTCCAAAAGATCATAAAAAATTATTTTGAAAATTTATGCTCCAACAATTGGAAAACATGGAAGAAATCTAAAGATTTCTAGACACACAAACTACCTAAATTGAACCAAGAAGATACAGAAAACCTAAACCAGCCAATAGCAAGCAGAGATAAAAACAGCAATAAAAAAAAATCTTCCATCAAAGAAAAGCTTATTCCAGATGGATTCCCAGCTGAATTCTACAAAACCTCTACAGAAGAACTAAACTCAATACATCACAAGTTACTCTGTGAAATCAAAAGAGATGGAATTCTTCCAAATTCCTTCTGTGAGGCCAGTATCACCTTAATACCAAAACCTAATCAATATCCCTCAAGAAAAGAAAATTACAGACCAATATCCTTGATGAACATAGATGCAAACATTCTAAACAAAATACTAGCCATGTGCATTCAAAACCACATCAAGAAAATTTAACACCATAATGAAGTTGGTTTCATCCCAGGAACGCAAGTATGGTTCAACATATGCAAATCAATGCATATTATTCACCACATAAATAGAACTAAGGACAAAAATCACATGATCATCTCAAAAGATGTTGAAAAGGCATTTGACAAAATCCAATACCCACTCATGTTAAAAGCACTGTAGAAAACGGGAATAGATGGAACTTACCTCAATATCATTTAAGACAATATACAATAAACCCCAAACCAACATCATATTAAATGGGAAAAAACTGTGGGAATTTCCTTTAAAATCAGGAATAAGACAAGGATACCTACTATCACCACTCCTTTTCAAAGTAGTACTCAAGACTCTTGCCAGAGTAATAAGACAAAAGAAGGAAATCAAAGGAATTCAAATAGGAAAAGAAGAACTAAAATTATCTCTATTTGCAGAAGATATGACCATATATTTTGAAGACCCAAAAAACTTAACCAAAGACTACTAGAGCTGACTAACAAATTCAGCAAAGTAGTGGGATACAAGATCAATCTAAAAAAATCAGTAGTTTTTCTATATGCCAACCATGAATCCACTGAGAAAGAAATCCAGAAATCAATTCTGTTCACAATAACTTCAAAACCAATAAAATACCTAGGAATAAACCTAACCAAGGAGGTAAAAGACCTCCACAATGAAAATTATAAAACACTAAAGAAAGAAATTGAAGAAGAACTTGGGAGATGGCAAGATCTCCCTTGCTCTTGGATAGGCAGAATAAATATTATCAAAATGGCCATTCTATCAAAAGTGATCTACCGAGTGAATGCAATCCCTATCAAAATACCAATGTCATTTTTCATAGACCTAGAAAGATCAGTCTTAAATTTTATATGGAGAAACAAAAGACCTAGAATAGCCAAAGCAATTCTCAGCAATAAGAACTATGCAGGAGGTATCACAATTCCTGAGTTCAAATTAGAATACAGAGCTATAGTAATAAAAACATAGTACTGGCAAAAACAAAACAAAAAAACAAAAACAACAACAACAAAAAACAGACACAGAGACCAATGGAACAGAATAGAAGGTACAGAAACAAATCCACACACTTATAGCCAATTGATTTTTTTTTTTTTTTTTTTTTTTTTGCGGTACTGGGGATTGAACTCAGATGCATTCTACCTCCGAGCTACACCTCCAGGCCCATATTTTATTCTTTATTTTTGAAACAGGGTCTCACTATGTTGCGGAGTGCCTCACTAGGTAGCTGAGGCTGGCCGCGAACCCAGGTCCTCTGGTCTCAGCCTCCCAAATGCTGGGATTACAAGTATGTGCCACCATGCCTGGCTGCCAATTGATTTTTGAAAAAAGTGCCAGACACATATGCTGAAGAAAAGTCAGCCTTTTCAACAAATGATGTTGGGAAAACTTGATTTTCATATGTTGAAAAATGGAACTAAATTCTTATCTTTCACCCTGCACAGGAGTCAACTCAAGATAGATCATAGAACTGGAAGTTAGACCAGAGATTGTGAAGTTACTAGAGGAGGGCATAGGTCCAATACTCCAACATATAGGCACCGGTAGAAATTTTCTCAACAAGCCTCCCAAAGTTCAGGAAATTAAACATGAATTAATAAATGGGGTGACATTAAATTAAAAAGTTTCTGCTCATCAAAGGAAATCATCAAGAGTCTAAAGAGAAAGCCTACAGAATAGGAGAAGATCTTTACCAGTTATTCCTCTGATAGAGGACCAACATCTAAAGTATACAAAGAACTTAAAAGTCTTTACACTAAAAAACCTCAAAAAACCAAATCAAGAAATGGGCAATTGAATTGAATAGACACTTCAAAAAAGAAGAAATACAAATGGCCAATAAATACATGAAAAAATGTTCAACATCATTAGCAATTAGGTAGATGCAAATCAGAACTATACTGAGATTCCATCTAACCCCAATCAAAATGGCAATCATCAAGAAGTCAAAAAACAAATGTTGGCAAAGATGTGGGGAAATTGGATCTCTTCTACACTGTTGGTCACTATGGAGATGAGTCTAGAGATTCCTCAGAAAACTAGAAATAGATCCACCATATGATTTGTTATACTACTCCTGGGTATGTTTCCAAAGGGGTTGAAACCAGAGAACTACAGTAATAGATGCATGCCCATGTTCGTAGCAGCACAATTCACAATAGCCAAATCATGGAACCTACCTAGGTGTCCATCAACAGATGAATGGCTTACAAAATTATGAGATACACATACAATGGAATTCCACTCAGCAACAAAGAACAAGATTATGTTATTTGCAGGTAACTGGAAGGACCTAGAGAACATTGTTAACTGAGATTAGCCAGTCACAGAAAGTAAAGGGTCAAATGTGTTCTCTAATATGCAGAAACTGGGGACTAAGGGGAATACCAGAGGGACTCCAGACAAGAAGGAGAATCCTCAGTGGTGACAGGGAGGTGGTCTGAGGGAAGGGGAGGGGAAAGAGTGAGGTTCATTGGAAGAATTACTACCATCGGCTATGTACACATATGTGAAAATTCCAATGTCAATCTTAGTACTCTGTATGGGGAAGGAGGGAGATAGGGAGGCAGCGGGGTGGGGGGCACCAAGTGCTGTGTGCATGTATGTCATTGTCAACATAAGTTACATTATGATGTGAGACTATAATGCACCAATAAAAACATATAAAATAAAAAATAAATAAATTATCTCTCTCCAAGGCTCTCTATGATTTTGCATTGCTGCTGCTTAGATTTCATCTCCTACCACCCTCCCTTCACTGGCTTTGTTCTAGCCCTGCAGGCTGCTCCTTGGACAAATCCAGCAACACCCCATCTGAGGACCCTAATTCTCACTAGTACCTCTCCAGAGAAAATGCCTCCCCCAGTAAATACATGGCCTACCTTCCCCACCTCTCTCTTTGTGGTACTGGGGATTGAACCCAGAGGCATTCTATCTCTGAGCTACAACCCCATTTCCTTTTAGCTTTTATTTTGAAATAGGGTCTCACTAAGTTGCTGAGTACCTCGCTCAATTGGTGAGGCTGGCCATGAACCTGCAATCCTCCTGTCTCAGCTTTCCAAGTACTGGGATTCCAGGAATGCACCACACCTGGCTCTTGCTGTCTCATTGTTTTAGGACTCTGCATAGTTGCCTCATTGGAGATGCCTTCTCAGAATATTCTGTACATCAGAGTTTGTGAACTATGGCCCTTAGATATGATTTGTCTATTGCCTGCCTTTTATAGCTTCTGAGAGATTTTTTTTATATATATATTTTCACATGGTTGGGGGAAAAAAATCAAAATCAGTCTTCACAAAACCAGAAAATTATACTAAATTTCACATGGAACTCCAAAAGACCCTGAATAGCAAAGCGATAATTTCTTTAGAATTTTATTGGTACAATGTAATTATATTTTATCATGAGATTCAAAATGATACATTCATCTATGCACCCAACATCTGTTAGTGGGTTTCTATTCACACCTCAGCTACTATCCTCTTCTTCCCTCCTGTACATGCAAGGGAGATTGGTAATTAGTAGTGATATCTTCATACATGAGCACAATATTATTTTATCTGTTTCCTTCTTCAAGCAGCAAAGCAATCTGGGGCAAAAAGAACAAAACTGGAGGCACTGTGCTACCTTGCTTCAAAATATACTGTGAGGTGCACACCTGTAATCTCTGTATGAAGCCAGATTCAAGAAATTGCAAGTTCAAAGCCAGTACTAGCAACTTATTGAGGTCCTCAATAACTTAGTGAGACTGTTTCCAAATAAACAATAAAAAGGGCTAAGGGTGTAGCTCAGAGGTAGAACATCCTGGGTTCAATCTTCAGCACCATAGGGGAGGAAAAATATACTATGAAAGCTTACTAACCAGCTAGGCGTGGTGGCACACGCTTGTAATCCCAGCATTCGGGAGGCTGAGACCAGAGGATCTGGGTTCGCGGCCAGCCTCAGCTACCTAGTGAGGCACTCCGCAACTTAGTGAGACCCGGTTTCAAAATAAAGAATAAAAAACAGGGCTGGGGGTGTAGCTCGGAGGTAGAATGCACCTGAGTTCAATCCCCAGTACCGCAAAAAAAAAAAAAAATACTCAAAATTCATATTAAAATATAGCTAAAATAAAATTGTGATATTAGGAAGACCATCTTAGAAAAAAAAAAAAAAAAGAAAAGAAAGCTTACTAACCAGCATGATGGTGGCCATGGTGGTGTGTATACACACACACACACACACACACACACACACACACACACACACATGCCAATGGAACAGAATAGAGAGCAAAGAAATAAGTCTATACATCTACAGCCAACTCATTTTCAACAGAGTTGCTAAGAACATACATTGGGGATAAGACAATCTTTTGAATAAATGGTATTGGGAGAATTGTGTATCCACATGTTGAAGAATGAAACTAGATGCCCATCTCTCACCATATAAAAAACCAACTCAAAGCAGATTAAAGACATAAGCAATGAAACTAGTAGAAGAAAACAGGGGAAATGCTTCATGTCATTGGATTGGGCAAGGATATTTTGGACAAGATTCCCAAATCAAAAATAGATAAAGGAGCCGGGTGTGGTGGCGCATGCTTGTAATCCCAGCATTTGGGAGGCTGAGGCTGGAGGATCCGGGTTCGCGGCCAGCCTCAGCTACCTACTGAGGCACTCTGCAACTTAATGAGACCCTGTTTCAAAATAAAGAATAAAAAATAGGGCTGGGGGTATAGCTCGGAGGTAGAATGCCCCTGGGTTCAATCCCCAGTACCAAAAAAAAAAAAAGAAAAATAGATAAAGGAAATTACAACAAACTAAAAAGCTTCTGCACAGCAAAGGAAACAATCAATAGAGTGAAGAGACAGCCTATGAAAAGGGAGAAATTATTTGAAAATTGTATATCTGACAAGCAGTTAATATTGAGAACATATAAGAAACTCATATCATTAATAAAATATAATCTGATTATAAATTGATTAAAGATGTGATTAGATATTTTTTGAGAAAAGACATACAAATGAAAAATACTCTACATCACTAATCATCAGGAGAATGCAAGTTAAAGGGGATATCACCACACTGCAGTTATAGTTAGAACAGATCTTATCAAAAAGACAAGACATAGCAGTGCTAATAATGATGCCAGGCAAAGGGAACACTTACACATTGTGGGAATGTAAATTAGTGCAACCATTAAGGAAAATTATATGTTAAGTGCTTCAAAAAAATGAAAAATACACTGACCATACAATACAGCAATCTTTCTACTGTTATATAACCAAAGGAAATGCAACCAGTATACTGAAGATACTTCTACACTTCCATATTTATTGAAGCACTATTCACAATAGCCAAGATACAGAATCAACCTAAATGCCCACCAATAGATAAATGGATAAGAAAACATAGTATATGCATGGTAGAATACTGTGAAGCTATGAAGAATATAAACTCTTTTCATTTAAAGTACTGTGGATAAAACTGGAAGACATATGTTAAGTAAAATAAGCCAGACACAGAAAGATAAATACTTCATTATCTCATAGAAGGGGACAATAGAATATTGGTTACCAGAGGCTAAAGAGAGAAGGGGGAAAAGATAAGGAGAGTGGGTGGTCAATGAATACAAAATTATGATTAAATGGTAAGAATAAGTTCTAGTTATATATAGCTGTATATAACTATAGTTAACAATAATTTGTTTCATAATTGCTAGAAGTGAGGATTTTGAGTATTACAGCATAAAGTACCTGGCCTCAGGTAATTTCTTTTCTTTCTTTTTTTTTCCCCCCAGGTAATTTCTTTAGAGATCCCTTGGTGTCAATATTTTTATGTTCTTTTTCTTGATATAATCTCTAATTTCCTCAACAGAAGATGTAAGAACACAGGCCCTTTTTTTTTTTTTTTTTTTTTGCGGTACTGGGGATTGAACTCAGGGGCATTCTACTTCCGAGCTACACCCCCAGCCCTATTTTTTTTTTTTTTTTATTCTTTATTTTGAAACCGAATCTCACTAAGTTGCGGAGTGCCTCACGAGGTAGCTGAGGCTGGCCTCGAACCCGGATCCTCCGGTCTCAGCCTCCCGAATGCTGGGATTACAAGCGTGCGCCACCACACCCGGCTTAACACAGGCCCTTTTTAGGAATCGCAGAGGGAAAGAGGAGACGTCTCATTTTTCATTTCATAAACTTTTCTTCTCTTGCTTCCAGTGTCACCCACCCCTTCTTGTGGTTCTGCCATTCCAGGTCCCTGTGCTTTACCTGTTCCAGAGAAAAAAAACTTCAATTCTTCTCCTAGAGTTGAGAAAAGAGTTGCCAGACTGGCTTGAGGGTGTGTGGATAAGAATGTGGTAAGAGAGTTGTCTACCTGCTTCTCAAACAGACTTTCTTACTCTATTACTACCAGTTCTGAGGCTTTGTGAGTTTTCGGTTGTAAGTCATGTTACTTGGGCTGGGTGTAGCTTAGTAGTAGAGCTCTAGAGTAGCACTTGCAAGGCCCTGGGTTCACTTTCCAGCTTTGCCCCCACCCCCCAATCAATTAATCTTGTTGCTTCTTTGATTTCTCATTACCAGCCTTGATCTGAGTCTGAATGGGTCTCCTTAGTCCATTATAATCATTCATTTGAATTAGATACCAATATTGTCTCCTTTCTTTTTATATTTTAGACTTATGAATTTATGCCTCAAAACAAAACACTTTCTGTTGTTTTCATGGGAATTTGTAAGGAAGTAGATGTTAAAACATATTTCCAGCTAGGAATGGTGGCATACATTTGTAATCCCAGTACTTGAGAGGCTGAAACAGGATGATTGCAGGTTCCGAGCCAGCCTCAGCATCTTAGCGAGGCTCTCTGCAACTTAAGGAGGCCCTCTGCAACATAGTGAGACCTTGTTTCCAAATAAGAAATAAAATCAGGCTAAAGGTGTAACTTGGAGGTTGAATGCCTCTAGGTTCAAACCCTAGTACCAAAGAAAAAAAATAAAAACAAAACAAAACAACAACAAAAACATATTTTCAAGCAGGGCATAGTGGCACATGCCTGTAATCCCAGTACTTAGGAGGTTGAGACGGGATGATATCAGGTTTGAGGACAACCTCAGAAACTCAGCAAGACTCAGCAACCTAGTGAGACCTTCTTTTGAAATGAAAAAAATAAAAAGGTCTGGGGGTGTAACTCAGAGGTAGAATGCTTCTGGGTTCAATCCCCAGCACCACACACACACACAGAAAAAAAAATTCCAATTTTTCACATCTTTAACAAGAAAATTATTCCTTCATTCAATGTTTTTGAATTATTAATATAACAGAAATATACATTGTAATAAACATTAAAATTTACTTAAAAACTGATGGATAACATAAGAATGTTTCTTTTTAGTCTATTTTTTCTTCAAAATATATTAAATTTAATGCCAATTTTAATATAATATTTAATATTTAAATATATGAGGCAAAATTTCATATATATATACATATCTATATAAAATATCTAAATGTATGGAAGACATTTTTTTTTTAAAAAGGCTCCATTAAAGACAAAGAGAAATGTCTGTTCAGTTCAGTTGCCCATTTCTTGATTGGGTTATTTGTTTTTCTAGTGTAAAGTCTTTTAAGCTCTTTGTATATTCTAGATATTAATCCTCTGTCAGAGGGATACCTGGTAAAGATCTTCTCTCATTCCATGGGCTTTCTCTTTAGACTATTGATGGTTTCCTTTTATGTGCAGAAACTTCTTAGTATAATGCCATCCCACTTATTCTTGTTTTGATTTCCTGAGCTTTGGGGGTCTTGTTGAGGAAGTTTCTACCTGTGCAACTGAATTGAAAATAGACTCTTCACAAGTCGGGCGTGGTGGCGCATGCTTGTAATCCCAGCATTCGGGAGGCTGACACCAGAGGATCCGGGTTCGAGGCCAGCCTCAGCTACCTAGTGAGGCACTCCGCAACTTAGTGAGACTCGGTTTCAAAATAAATAATAAAAAATAGGGCTGGGGGTATAGCTCGGAGGTAGAATGCACCTGAGTTCAATCCCCAGTACCGCAAAAAAAAAAAAAAAAAGAAAAAAAAAGAAAATAGACTCTTCACAAAAGAAGAAATACAAATGGCCAATAGATACATGAAAAAAGCTTCAATATCATTAGCAATTAGGGAGATGCAAATCAAAACTACATTGAGATTCCATCTAACCCCAATCAGAATGACAATTATTAAGAAGTCAAATAACAATAAATGTTGGTGAGGATGTGGGGAAATAGGAACTCTTCTACACTGTTGGTGGGATTGCAAACTAGGTTAGCCTCTATGGAGATCAGTGTGGAGAATCCTTAGAAAACTGGGAATGGATCCACCATATGATCAAGCTATACCACTCCTGAGTATCTTTCCAAAGAGGTTGAAACCAGAGAACTACAGTAATATATGCATACCCATGTTCATAGCAGCACAATTCACAATAGCCAAATTATGGAACCAACCCAGGTGTCCATCGACAGATGAATGGATCACAAAACTGTGGGAAATACACACAATGGAATTCTTCTCAGCAATAAAGAAGAAAAAAATGATGTCATTTGCAAGAAAATAGAAGGACCTGGAGAACATTATGTTAAGTGAGATTAGCCAGTCACAGAAAATGAAGGGAAATAACTTTTATTTAATATGAGCAAGCTAGGGAGTAACTGGGATATCAAAGGGACTCCAGATAACAGAGAAGAAACCTCAGTGGAGTCAGGGAAATGTTCGAAGGGAAGGGGAGGGGGGAGACTGAGGTTCATTATTGGAAATACTAACATCGACGGTGTGTACATAAGTGAAAATCCTAATATTGGTCTCAGTCTCTTGTATGGGAAGCGGGGAGACAGGGAGGCAGCGTGGGGGGGGGGGGCACCAAGTACTGTGTGCATGTAAGTCAAAGTCAACATGATTTATATTATAATGTGAGATGATAATGCACCAATAAAAGCACATTAAAAAAAGAAAAAAAAAAAAAAGGCAAAGAGAGCCAGCATGGTGACACATGCCTGTAATCCCAGTTCTTGGGAGACTGAGACAAGAAGATCGCAGGTTCAAGGACAGCCTCAGCAACTTAGCGAGGTCCTCTGCAACTTAGTGAGGTGCTGTTTCAAAAGTAAAAAAAATAAAATAGGGCTGGGCATGGAGCCTAGAGGTAGAACACCCTTGGTTCAATCCCCAGCACCAAAAACAAACAAACAAACAAACAAACAACAACAACAACAAAACAAAAAACAAAACCCAAAAACATAAAGCTACAGAGGGACTTAGCTCTCAAAGAACACCTGGGTGTGGCTCACCACACTCCAACACTCCACTTGATGTGCAGTGTACAAGCAAGTGTAACTCACAGCACACACAAGCTGGGAGAGTTGCACAGGACAGCGGTCAGCCGCATTATTGGTAGTTGGAATGGCAAGATGGCAAGATGTCAAGATGGCAAGGCTCCTTGGCAGAAGAAGATGCAAGTTTTCAGTCTCAGGTGCTGACAATTATGTCCTCAACTTGCTAGGGACTCCATGTGGCTGTCAAGGTATCTCTGGTCAGCAGCCTTGCACCTGTACATTGCTTGTTAGGTCCTGGGTATTGCATCTTGTGCCTGGTGCCTGGGTGTTGTCCTTGATACCTTGGGTGTGTTGTGCCACACCTGTGTGTGCTGTGAGTTACACTTGTGCACTGCAGATTGTGCTGGAGTGTGGTGAGCCATACCCAGGTGTGCTTTGAGAGTTAAGTCCCTCTTTGGCTTTAATGGAAACTTAAAAAAAAAAAAAAAATATATATATATATATATATATATATATATATTTTTTTTTAAATATCAAACATGTTATATTTTAAATATATATGTGTGTGTGTGCTCCATACAGTCTTCTGCCAAGGAACCTTGCCACCTTGCCAGGCCAACCACCAATAATGAGGCTGAATGCTGACCCAGCAGCTATGCAGGTGGCCATTGGGCAAGTTTTCACCTTCAGTTCTGGTTGAGGACTGGTCAAGTTCAGGCTTGAAGACTCAGACCAGACTCACAGCTTGCCCAGACCCGAGACCCTGACACAACCAGCTGAGCTCTGTGGTCAATGGACTGCCAACCTGCCTTCTAGGCTATACGGATCCCTCCCCCCCCCTCCCCCAAATAGCATAAGTTGTAAGATTTCATGGAGTGTTAAATAAAGAACCTATCTTGAAGCCGGGCGTGGTGGCGCACGCTTGTAATCCCAGCATTCGGGAGGCTGAGACCGGAGGATCCAGGTTCGCCGCCAGCCTCAGCGCTACCTAGTGAGGCACTCCGCAACTTAGTGAGACTCGGTTTCA
>PVLC010012888.1:7815-43254 GCA_004027655.1 Graphiurus murinus
GTACTGGGGATTGAACTCAGGGGCATTCTACCTCCGAGCTATACCCCCAGCCCTATTTTTTTATTCTTTATTTTGAAACCGAGTCTCACTAAGTTGCGGAGTGCCTCACTAGGTAGCTGAGGCTGGCCGCGAACCCGGATCCTCCGGTCTCAGCCTCCCGAATGCTGGGATTACAAGCGTGCACCACCACGCCCGGCTCACACACACTTTCTTAAACTGCATATACTCCTCTCCTGTTATCTTGGCTTTTGTTCATCAGCTGCACATGTACTTTTAACTGGGTAACTAGGCGTGTCCCTTTGCTTGGATTGGCTGTCCATCTCACAGATAGAGTACTCAATGAACACTGTTTCATTTTTCTTCAAACACATGCATTGGAGTTGACTTCAGGTATGAAGGCAGGAGCTTCCAACACACTCACCTCCCCCCACACTAAGCAGCTACAAGTCCTAGACAAAACACCCAACCCATATAAACACTGAGAAATAAATGGTCAATCCAAAGTATGATTTTCGGCAAAAAGTGCCCTTCAATAATGCATGCAAAGTAAGGTACGTTCAGATTTCATAAACAGCAGCTGTTTCTAAGGCTCAGGGCTTGTTTCTGAAGATCTGAGCACAGCCAGGGGAGCTTCCGCAGCAGCATGTCTGTCTTGGAGGGGCCTGGAGTCGAGAAACTGAGTCGATTCTGTCTGGCACACTATGCATGTGATGCCAGGAGTCCGGCATGCTTTCCTGAACAAAGGTGGTGTTTTAGTTTTAGTATACCAAGATACTGGCAATCTCTACCTTTGCCTCCACAGTTTACATTTTCCATATGATAATAGCACACACACACACACACACACACACACACACACACGTGTCCACTTGTGCACACACAAAATGAATTTTATTCAGCCATTAAAAACGAAGAGAATCCTGCTATTTGGGACAAGATGGGTAAACCTGGAGGACATAAAATTAAATGAAATAAGCCAGGTACAGAAAGACAAGACTGCATTATCTTACACACACACACACACACACACACACACACACACACACACACCTCCCAAAAGTGGAATTCATACTAACAGAGAGTAGAATGTGCTGGTGACCAGAGGGCAGGAGGAGGGTGGAGGGATGTTGGTCCGAGGCTACAAGTTCTGGGCGTGGAGGTGCAGCCTGGGCTTTGAGGGATGTGCTGATCCGGAGACTCATTGCACAGCACATGCCTATGTCATTTCATCATGTGTAACTTGCACGCATATTATCTTTATCAATTAAGCATTTAAGAATATAATGAATGCAGTGATTCATTTCTGAGCTGAGAGAGAGAGCAGATGATTTTCTTTTTATATCTTCTTATTTCTCTTGACTTTATTTTTTCTCCAAATACAGGTACAAAAAGGAAGTTTGCCACATACCCAGCCCTTGTTTTATGATAGCAGATTCCCACCACTGAAATTCCAGCAAATTTGGCAGAATTAAACTGGGTATTTTAAGATTTTTTATATCTTGCAATTCTCATATTCAGTTTGAAGCCAAAATTGGTTCCAGCGTATAAACTAAGCTCCCTAAAACTGTGACTTTCACTTTGGGGTGTTTGCATGTAATTGCACAGTCCCTTGATGAACAGAATGGTGATAGTTCCTAATTTGCCTGATAAATATTGGAAGGAGAAATGGCAGGGTTGGCGCTTGATAGCTAACCAGGGCGCCCAGGGAACACTTCACATGTGGCCTTATCCTGGCACCAGGGCGCTGTGGGGAAAACTTCAGTGAGTGACTCAGCCCTCCCAGTTGCACCTCGGGCTCTTCCCATCATCCCTGGGAATCTTCCTGCTCTCCCGCTGTCTCCAGGCCTGACTCGATTCTGCCAGGAGAACAGGATGGCAGCAAACTGCATGCAGGTGGGAGCCTGCTTAAGGCAGCTACCTGCTGTCGGAAGTATTTCCAAACTTCTCTTTGAAGTGTGGGTGCCTGTCTGTTGTCCCATGCCAGTCAGAAGTGAAACACCTGCTCCCATCTCTAAAAGTAAAACAGTACACTTAGGAGATCCTAAATTACGCCGCAAACAAGCCCAGCTTTTTAATTCTCCGCTTCCA
Organism: Graphiurus murinus; assembly: GCA_004027655.1. Taxonomy (NCBI): domain Eukaryota; kingdom Metazoa; phylum Chordata; class Mammalia; order Rodentia; family Gliridae; genus Graphiurus; species Graphiurus murinus. The sequence goes on from PVLC010012888.1 coordinate 9,904, forward strand.
CATTTTCCCTCAAGGAAGAGAGTTTAAAAGCAGCTTAGGCTTATTGCTACTGTGTCCCATCTGTGGAGCCAACTTTTATAATAAAAAGCGCATCTTGAAAGCCTGGAGTAGAAAGAGCAGCATCGCGTGGGTTTATTTTTCTACACTACCAAATTTTGGAGGTGGTCAGGTTTGAGATGCCTTAGAGGATATAGCAGCAAGTTCTCTGTCTCCAAGTACATTTCTCTCTTTCTGCCATTTTGTATCCATTCATTTGGACTCAATCATGTTTCTAGGCTTTTTTTCCCCTTTTTTTGCAGTACTGGGGCTTGAACTCAGGGGCATTCTACCTCCGAGCTATACCTCCAGCCCTATTTTTTATTCTTTTTATTTTGAAACAGGGTTTCATGAAATTGCAGAGTGCCTCACTAAGTAGCCGAGGCTGGCTGCAAACCCGGATCCTCCAGTCTCAGGCTCCCAAATGCTGGAATTCCAAGCATGTGTCACCACGCCCGGCTCGTTTCTAAGCTTTTAAGCAAATTCTGAACACCGCTAGAAAGTATTGAGCTTGCCTGTTTAATTTATTCAGTGGCAATTTATATATGAAGACACTAAAATATACCGTTTTCTGACTTGAAAAGAGTGAATGAAGAGTGAGATAGAAATTAACTCCTGTGTACTTGTTGCATGTGGCATGGCCCCTGTGGGGCCTTCCCTAGACTCTGGTCTCACAAAACAACACTTATGCTCAGGGATGAGTATCATCTTTGGGATACATAGGACCCCAAGAGCAGCGGTGTCATAGTAACTTCACAAGGACATGACCCAACAGGTGACGACTAGGATTTCAACTCAGCATCATGTGGGCACCCCAAGGATGTTGGCCAATAAAGGTGGCTCCTCAAATTACTGTTGGGGTCTTAGTCCGGCAGGCCTGGAGAGACCTCACCCCAAGATGGCGCCTGGCAGAGTGCCAGGAACAGCTGACTGCCGAATAACTATCAGGTGGTAACATCCTAGAGGAGGACTGTGCCACGTCAGAGTGCATGCACCAGCACATCAGAGATCATGGCCCAAGAATGCTCCCAGGTGAGAGCTGTAGGGCGGTAGGCAGGCACCTCATGGATCAAGCCCTGATTGGCTCTAAGCCTACACCCCTTCTGGGCCCACATTTTACTGCTGGAGTTGATAAGTATCGTCCTCTGTCCTGGAAAGAGGGAAAAAAGGAAAGGGAGGAGGAAGAGGAGGAGGAGGAGGAGGAGGAGGAGGAGGAGGAGGAGGAGGAGGAGAAAAAAAAAAAACAGCGCACAATAAAAGAAGCTTGAACCAGCAACTTGTGATTGTCGTCTCCTTGGGTCCTCTCGGGCGGGGGTCCAGGGTGGGGGATGATAAATTACCACTTTTGTATTAATTCCAACTTAAGTCTACCTTCTTTCTATTCTTAGTAGCATATATATTTGTATATTTATCTACATATTTGGTATTACTATTAGTAGTATACATTGGTAGTATACATGTATACACACATACACATGCATATAATGTAGATAGCTTTATGTTAACACTAAGAAGCCTAAAACATAATAATCAAGACCTCATCATATAAATATTGTTGGGTTTCTTTATTAGATGATTGGAGATTTCTTGGGAATAGCCAAAATAAATTATCCAAAGAACTAAAAGTGGTCCCTGCTAGTGGAGATAACCGAGAACAGGAGGCTGACAAAGTTCCCATAGGTATATATTCCACATGGGAAATCCTTAAAGGAAACAGGAAACAATAATTAATCACTCGGTGTGAAATTTTAAATGTGCATTTGTACTGATGATTAACACTCAGGATAAAGGAGGAAAGCAATTTTTTTTAAAAAAGAAAGGCCTTGAAAGAAAATTGCCCCTTTTAAATAATACATTAAAAAAGAATAATTTTGCCCATTACAGCCAGAGAGCTTCAAATGCTGTAGCCACAAAAGCATATTTATTTTTATAATAAACCTATAATAAAATAAATTTCCCAAGATATTTACACAGGCTTATTGGTTCATAACTGTTGCTGCTTTCCATGTTTTTGACATTAGGGTGTTTAGAAGTAAAATAAAAGCATAATTGGTGTGCACACACACACATACACACAAACATTAAAAAAAATGGAGCCAACCAAATGAAACAAGCCAAAGATTTGCCCTAGACTTAAGGATTGGAAATTCAGGCATGGAGGCTACAACCCAAACAATCATAGTAGATGTATCATAGCCACATGAAGAAGTTCATTAGGAAATTACACAGGTCAAATATTTCTGTGTGCCTCCAACGTTATATACACATACCAGGTGCTGTGTGTTCTGCCGACTCCTGGAGAGAGAATTGTGAACTCTTTGCTCAGTGACCTTATGACAAGGTGTAGAAGCTGACAAGAACACATGGGATTCAAACTGCAGGGATAGTTGGATTTTGCATAAAAATAATCCTACTGAGCAGAGGAAACCACACTAACGAGGCTCAGGATATCCACTCTTGAAAGGAAGGTGTTCTCTTATCTTAGCTGGGAATGGTGATTAGGGATCCAGTTAGATCAAGGAAAGAAACAATGATTCCAGTAAAAAAGCACCATCCACACCCAGAAAGGAAGGCAAGGAAACTCATCGGGGAGCAGAGGGAGACAAGAGAGCAGAACTTTGCAGCAGGTAATTCTGCACATAAATAACACCTATTGTATATTGATAATAAGAATAAACATCATACAAAGGAACAAGTGGCAATGGGTGGGAAAAGAATAATATTCTTGTGGAAAAATTAGAGAAATTTGGGAAAACAAGTGCGATATGATAATTACACACCAGTTATTATGAATCCATCTGCCTTTGTCTGTGCACCCTGTAGCTAAATAGAAAAGAAACTATAAAAATTCAACAATTTTTATTAGTGGATTACTAAAACTTAAAACGAGTTAGCATATACTTTGTGAAAATTTTGATTGGCAGATACTCTAAAGGGTTGATATCAAATTAAAGCGAAGCAATTTGTTTTTCAGTAAAAATTTAAGAGTGAACAGATTTCAGAGTGATGCCATCATAAATCCGGAGCTCTGAGATGATTCATTATGCATAATTTTGACAAATCATTACAACCGAGTTAAACTTTATTAAGAACATCTATAATTGAATTTTGAGAGGTCCTGTTTCCTTAATAAAATATATCTGAACATCCTCCTTCATTACTCTCTATGATTCTATTAACCTCCGGTCTGATCCTTTGGAAGAGGAAGAAAATTACAATTGACATTCTCTATCTGTTTCCCAGCACGCTGCAACCCAGTTCCACAGATACTGCTTATGAAAGGGGAATTTAAAATATTTAGCTGTGTTGAAAATGGAGCTCAAAAGGGTCACATTTCTTCCTTTCAGTAGCGTTTTTACCCTTTGTGGGAATGAATATGCAAGTTATTGGTCTACTGAAAACAAAACTGGTCAACCATTAGGACTCGATAAGGTTGTTGATGGATACCATTTAACGGGTAATCCACTGACCAAAACTCATTAGTTCACTCAATGGATACGAAGTTAGTATGTGAGCATCATGTGAAACGGCCATGGTTAGTAACTATTTCTGATATTTTACTCCTTTATTCAGAAATGCTTTTTACTTTGGATCAAAAATAACTCTAGTTTTTTCAAAGATTCCTTAACATTCAGGTGGTTAACATATAACCAGATATTTATTCAATGAACAGAGAGATGAATGCTAGATAACATGACATATGCAAAGCATCATGTTGGTTAAGGTTGTTCAAAGATAGAGACATGCTATTCTCTTCTGCAAAAGGATAGATCAATGGATAATTCTGAGACAGAGAGTCCATTGTAAGGCAGTACAATTGTTTTCTGTTGTAGAAAAATGTCTCAGGGGAGGGGTGGGCAAGACGAGAGAGAGAGAGAGAGAGAGAGAGAGAGGAAGAATATTAAGTTGGCTCAAAAATACAAGAGGAAGAATGCATGACTGAGGAGGTGATGCGTTTGGCTTAAAAAACATACTCAGAAACAGAAAACTATGTAAAAAAGGTTTTTTTTCCCTTCTCTTACTTTTATAGCTTCAGGCAAAGCTCATTAATATTACTGCATATCCATTTTTCCTCTTGAAAATGTCAATAGTCAGCTTCTACAGTTTGTAAGAAAATTAAGAGAGCATTTGTATCCCAAATGCCTAAAACATTGTTTGGCACATAGAATATACTACATATATCTGTACAAATATGTGTGTACACGGATGCATATGTATCCTTCATTTACATATAGCATTATATATTTTCCTCTACATATATGTATGCTAGCCATTATTATTTTTATTTCATGTATTGTTTGTTGCTCTGTCCTGATCTGTTGTGTTTCTGTTCTGAGAAATATAATTTTTCTCACACATTCACAAGATACTACTTAAAGATTAAATGGATGTGCACAGTTTTAGGTTAGCAAACATTTTATTTCTATTCCATTGATTTCTGCTTTGTTCTAATTTTTGTTACACATAAAGCAAAGCTTTATTTTATAGATTCCTTTGATAGATTGTTTTGCTCTCAGTATTCTTTTTAACTAATATATTTGTTGTTGTTGTTGTTGTTGTTGTTGTTTGCGATACTGGAGATTGAACCCAGGGGCATTCTACCTCTGTGCTACACTCCTATCCCTATTTTTTATTCTTTATTTTGAAACAGGGTCTCGCTAAGTTGCAAGGGCCTCACTAAGTAGCTGAGGCTGGCCCCAAACCTGGGATCCTCCTGTCTCAGCCTCCCAAGTACTGGAATTACAAGCTTGCACTGCCAAGCTCAATTCTTTTTAACTAATATAGTTTTTGTTGTTTTGTTTTTGGTACTGGGGATTGATCTCAGGGGCATTCTACTTCTAAGCTAGACCCTCAGCCCAATTTTTTTTTTAATTTTTAATTTTGAAACAAGGTCTTGCTAGTTTCTGAGGGTCTCCCTATGTTGCTAAGGCTGACTTTGAATCAGCCAAAACCAGCTGTGCCTCCTGCAAGTTGTCCTCCTCCATATTTTCTTCACAGTGACACAAAGATGAGTAATAGGACCATTGTAAAGTAAATAAAAACAAAACAAAAAACCACTATCAGTGTGAATCAACCACCATCTGTATTTCAAACCAAAACATCTCTATTAAGTACAGTAACTTAACACACTGCCTCACTCCTGGCTGGATTAAAAACAGCCATGCAACTCCAGAAACATGGCTCTTGTAGTACACACCCAGTGGCCATTAAAACATACATACACATTATGAACAAGATTCACTAAATAAACAGAAGTTTAATTTTAAACATGAAGCAATAAATTATAAAAAAGCTGGCACTACTACATTACTCACAGAAGAAATGTACTACTATAGATGAGGAGAAATTCAAGCACTCTACTTTTGTTCTTCTTCTGTGAGATTACTTTGCCTATTTTATGCCCTTTGAATTTCCTGATAAATTGTAGAATCAACTTGTCAGATTCCACTGGGGAGAAAAAAAATGCTGCTGAAATTTGAACTGGGAATAAATTTAGTCTCTCTGTATCAATTTGAATAAAATTGACATATTAGCAATATTTTATCTTCCAATCCACAAAAATGGAATATATTTTCATTCATTTGGGTTTTAAATTTTCTCTAGAAATATTTTTAAGCTTTCCAGGCAGAACATTTGCAATTACTGTGTTGGATTTTTAAGATATTGATTTTGTGTGCTATAGTGATAGGTTTTTTGTTTGTTTCATTTCCAGATATTTATTGTCAGTATGAAGAGACACAGTTGAATTTTCTACATGGTCCTTGGTTCAGTGGCCTATCCTTACTCATTAATATATGAAATTGTTTGTTTGTAGGTTGTTTTGATTCTGCATGTATACAATTATGTCATTTCTTTGTAAACCTTGTACCATTTATTTCTTCTTAATGACTTCTTTCCTGTCAACAGTTGAATATAATACTGTATAAAAACAGTGGTAGCAGACTTCCTTGTTCAGAGTGCAGTGGCAGAACGTGGCCGATAATTAACCAGTATGATATTAGCTCTAGAAATTTTTCGCACAGGCCCTTCCTTAATTTGCTTCCTTTCTTTGCCAATTTGCTAGATTTTTTAGTACAAATATACCGAACACATGCACAGTATTTTATCATATTATTTTTTGCATTTATTGAGTTTATCATTTGTTTACATCTTCATTTTACCAGTTGGATAAATTGGGGATTTAGGTTTTTAATATTATACTAACTTTTCTATAAAGTAAAAATGAACTAGTGATGGGAGGGTATCCTTCTATCAATTCGGTTTTGTTTGCTGATAGTTTTCAACATGAGTCTCTGAGAGGTGTTGGGCTGTGTTCCCTCTTTCCAGTAGTTATAGTTAGATGTTTTATATCCTGATTGTGTTGGTTCAGAAAAATGAATCTGTAGTTTCCTTGCACTGTTAGAAGACCATCATAGTACACACAGCCTGTCAGTGAGCACAAAGTTGTGTATGTAAACAGTAACTGAACACACTGCCTTGCAGTTTTTCTGGGAGATAATTTTTCTTCTCACACTTGGAAATTTATTTTCCCTAGGGAGTTACAACAGGGAGATTTATAAATGTTGACAAAGTCCACTAAATCCTTACCAGTAACTTGCACTTGGTCACAAGTACATGGGTTACATTATCATTTAGATGGGATTCTTCAAAGGTATCCCTTTCCTCACTTCTGTCCTGATCCTATAAAATCACCTGTCATAGGAGAGGCATAGATCTGCAAATACATTGACATTTTAAAAAATAGAGTTTGCCGGGCGTGCCGGTGCACGATTGTAATCCCAGTACCTGGGTGGTTGAGGCAGGAAGATCGCAGGTTCAAGGTCATTCTCAGCTACTTAGTGAGGCCCTCCTCAACTTAGTGAGACCCTGTTTTAAAATAAAGAGTAAAAAATGGGGCTGGAGTATAGCTCAGAGGTAGAATGCCCCTAGGTTCAATCCACAGTAACAGTAAATAAATGAATGAATGAATAAATAAATAAATAAATAAATAAATAAATAAATAAATGTATTTTTTTCAATTGAAAATTTTCATTTTTCAATTCATGGATTTTCTGTCCAGCATAAGAATGACTTCTTTGTCCATTTAACAAAAATGATTCATTTGCCAAATATTTTTTGCTACTTTTGGAGGTTTGTAATTATCCTGCACATACTATTAGAGGAAAGGTCACTTTAAGGCAAGGATATCATTTTTATTCTTCATGTCCATCTGCTAAGCCCTTGGTCCTCATGTTCCTCTCGTAGTGTAGTGTTGAGTCCAGCAGTGTGTATGTGTGTGTGTGTGTGTGTGTGTGTGCATGTTGATTTATATAACATGCATTAGTGTCTGCACAAAGGGCATTTTAATTTACTAGTCAACTTTAAAAAAATAAATTACTATAATATTTTAATGAGTAAGGAGTCTGAATAATAAAAGCAAACCTACTTAATAATTCTTTAAAAATTGCTCTTACAAGTAATTTTTAATAATCTAAATAAAATGTACTGAAACTGAAATACCTGTTACTCTCATAACAAAGAGGGAAATCAGCCAGGAGTTATGTTCTCTTTGATCTGTGCCTAGAGATCAATCTCTGCTACTTAGTGCAGAAAACTCAACTGCCCCTTCCAACAAGTCTTGGGTAGAGTGGATGGACAAAGAGACCAAAACAAAGCACTGGACAGTCAAAAGGAGATTCCCACCATGCCACTGAATGAATTGCAGCAAACGCCACCTTCAACCAATGCTTCAATATGAATTCATTACCGAAAGTAAATTAATTGTGCCAGTTTGCCAGGCACTAAAACAAACAGCAGCATTTGATTTGTGGACAAAATAGACTTTGGGATTTCAGAAAATATACTACCTAAGAATCACAAATATAAACGAGACCATTAGAACCGAAGGATTCTTAATTATTAGACACTTCCAAAATTGGCAATTTTACCATTCAAGTTAGTTCACAACATTTTGAGAGATGAGTCAGTAATTCATGGCAATATTTTTTTTTTCAGCAACTAACCTCCAAATGAGATTCTACTGAAAACATTAGATGACTGAATGGCCATAAAAGATCACATAAACTTTATTCATTTGAAATTGATATTCGTGGTTACAGTTAAATAATATGCATATACATATAGAATACCAGGTTCACTTGGGTGTGCCAGATAATTCTTCAAAGACACGAAGGTGAAAGAGATCTCCATGATGTGGGAGCGGCTTCCGGCCTGCATGTTGTGGGAGCAACTGCAAGTCTCAATGATGTGAGAGTGATTTCCGGCGTCCATGATGAAAGAGTGACTTCCATTCTCCATGATGTGGAAGCAACTTCCGGCCTCCATGTTGTGGGAATGACTTAAACACATACTATGTCTCCTTCTGTGGGTTCTTCAGCCCATATCATGCATATCATGCTTGGGTTTTCTTGCTATCATGAATACCTTATCTGAATACTCACCCCTTAATGATCAATTACCTTTCCTTGGCTTTTCACCGATGTAGGTCTAATTCCATGAGCTCCTTTATCTTCCTATTGCCTATAAGACATAAATAAGTCCCTATGATTAGTATATAAAACATTTGCTGAACTGTTCCTAACAAATCTTAACAAACAACCTGTCTTTCACACTTAACACATTCCCCTTTTTCTTCTTTTTCACTTTGATCATGCGCATCAGGTACCCCATGAATATTTTTAATTTTCAATGCATCATGAGCAAAGTTTACAAGATAGTCAGTCTTCCATAACCATGAGCTCTGCATCTGTAGGTCCAAACAACCCTAGATTGAAAATATTTGCAATACATATATATATATATATATATATATATATATATATATATATATATATATGCATCTGAGGCTGGGCATGGTGGTGCATGCCTTTAGTTCCAGTGCTTGGAAGGCTGAGCCATTTCAGTTAGGTGAGGCTAGGGGTGTAGTTCAGAGATGAAGAGCCCCTAGTTTCAATCCCCAGTACTACACACACACACACACACACACACACACACACACACACACACACAAAGCATCTATACTGAATATGTACAGGTCTTCCCTGCCAATATCTCCTAAACAATATAGTATATTAACTGCTTGCCTAGTATTTACATTGTGTTAGGTATTATATGTAATGTACAGATATATTAAATTATCCAAGAAGATTTCATAAGTTAAAAACAAAAAACGAAGACATGAATCCACCTAACTCCCCCTCATGTCTTTCTACCAAGATTCCAAACCACACATACTTCTCAGATTCTTACTCAGTGCCTCCCAGAACACGTGTCTCTTCTTCTAGCTCTGCCTTCCCTAGATGCAAAGCCACAGCTGAATGAGTTGGCCTGATCTGACATTCTTTTTCTATTATGCCTCCTCAGGAGTGACTCATTCTTGCTCTTGTTTGTTTTCTGCCTGTCCGTCTATTGTTGGTTTTCAGTACTGAGGGTTGTTGCAGTCACTGAGCCTTGGTAGCACATGCCAGCCCCACCTTACTAAAACCCCATCACTCCAGGACGTTTGATAAAGTGAGTGGTTCCCTGGAGTCTTCTCCAGTCACCCTCCACCCCTGGGTCTTCATCCTCCTCCTGAATATTCTCTGTGGCAATTGGTTATCACTCTTCTCAGGATACTTAAAAATTGCCTCCAAGAATCATTATGTCTCACATATAGAGTCAACAGTCTGGGGCAAAGCAGGGGCACATTTTAAATCTAATAACCTATCAACCATATCTGTCAATGGATCAACCAAGCAATACGTGTAGATTGTCCTGGAAGTAGAACAGGTGGTGTCCATCTCAGGGATTACCTCCTTCTTAGAGCAGCTAGCATGCTGGTCCTCCTGCCTCTAATCTCTTCAGGTGCACACGGTGAGAGCCAAATGATCCCCATGTGCTTCGGGGCCTTAGGATACCCAATGAGTCTAGTAGTGAAACCTGGAGTTCCGCAAGAGTCTCAGATGAGTCTCCTCCCTCTCTGAGGAAGAACAGAAAGCTTCACTCCCTAGTGTCAGCAAATTCCTTAGGAAAAGAAGGGCAGGATCCTGAACTCTCATCCATTAAGATGTAATGAATGTCTCCTGGGGGAGAAAAGACAAGTTCCTTTGAGTTTGAAGCCTCAAGGTGTCCTCAAGGCTGTGGACCTCATTGTCAATGAAAGGTAAAAGCACCTGCAGGGAGAAAAATCCTCACCATCCTCTCAGCATCTCCCAGAGCTGGTTATTAACACTGGCCCTGATAGAAGTTACTCAGAATGCCCTAATCATGCACACACAAATAAACATTAAAGATCACTTTCAGACAGTTGATGCTTCTGGGATGGTGTTGTAAGGGACCCTCTGCTTTGTCCCTTTGTTTCCCTCACTCAATGTCCAGTGTTTAGTCCTGGACCAATGGAGTGCCTGATTAGTGTGGCATGAGCCATGCAGACCAGGGTAGGATGAGATGGCAATAAAATAGAAGGCAATTATACTGAAATGAATCGAATTTATATGATATGAATTGAACCAATTTCAATGTCATCTCCTCCTCCTCCTCTTCCTCCTCCTCCTCCCCTCTTCTCCTCCCCCTCCTCCTTCTTATTGTCCTTGCCATCCTCATCCCTCTCCTCCTCTTCCTCCACTTCTTTCCCTTCTTCCTCCTCCTTCTCCTCCTGGTTGTTTGCTGCCTATAAGATAATAAAGAAATCCAACTTGTAGAAATTTCAGTCTTTGTCTTAAAACTAATGCAATTTAAAACTTAACATATGTCTTCTAATGATAAGCTCAAAATTATGTCATACTGAACAAGATTCCTTGGTTTAAGTTGCAAGATTTGGATCACTTCTACAGCTCCGGGTCAGATTTCCCATTCTGTTTTATGCCATGTATGTGGCCCATTTAATGAATACAAGGATTGGAAACTGCAGTTCCTTCTCAGGGGCCAGACATATAGCGTAGATTGTGAAACTTCTTTGAACTTATTTGAGGAGAATTCAAATAGCCCTGAACAGAGGGAATTTTAGGAACATCTGCCAACATGGATATTCAGATCTTCTGCCATGCATTTTAAGGAGGTTAGTCTATGAATTTTCAGATGAAAGAATTTGCTCAGGGTCTTAGAAATATAAATAGAAAAAAAAAGAATAAGGGAAAACTTTGAGTTAATCCAATTTCCAGTAGAGATGAGAAAGGAGACGCGAAGTTGAAAGACCCATCTCTATGCACATGACTTCATCATCTTTATTCAGCTTGTTTTGGGAAACAGACGCTTGCATTTCCCCCCTAGAGACGATGCCTTTGATGGCAGCTAGATGTTTCGCAGATAGCCTGTGTGCTTCTGACTTCAAAGTCCGCAGAGGGGGAAACAAATCTATTTTCTCAACAGTCTGTAATATGCTGAGTATGCTGGCCTCCTCTCTCCTTAGAGCTGAAGTCAAATATGTTTGCTACGTGAACAGGTGAACAGGTGCTTATTCACCCTTGCTGAGCTCTGTGTTCTGATGGAAATGTAACTAGACACGGGAAACTCGGGGATAGTGAGGGGTCGCTTGCCCCAGTGGGGAGAGCCCTGGGGCTCAGGGAGGCAGCTGTTAAGAGCAGTTTTCTGAGGAAAAGCCTCCAATCCTGAGCAGGAAGAACTTCTGCCATCCCTGAGCACCTTGGATGCACTCCATTCCCAGTGAATGTGTTCACAGAGAAAGCTTTGTGAAAACTCTCTTGCTAGCTTCCCGAGAGTACAAGCAAGCGTGGAACTCTCCAGAAAAATTCAGTCTTACAAAATGAGGAAGGAAGGAAGGACAGCATATTTTGGCCCAATGGTGTAGGATCTTGAAAATAAAACGTGTGCACTGCCATATTTTGCCAAAACAGATGAATAAGTATGTCAATAAAACAATCATCAGAGAAAAAAATCAAGTCAACTAAAAAGTTTTTTTTTTTCAAAGACTAGAAAAAAATAGGTAAATAACTTGTAAAGGAATGTCAAAAAACCCAAATCCGGATTTGTTGTTATGTTATTTGATGAGAGATCCCAGTCTTTATTTTAATTTAGGTATGCTAGAGACAAGAAAGAAGTGAGGTCACGAACTTCAAAGAACAACTTCTTTGTTTGAAAATGCTGCACTTCAAGGGGTTAATGACCAGAGATATTTGTGCCCAAAGAAGAACTCCTCAGCGATGACTGCCCACACCATATTAGGCATTGATGGCCCCCAGCCTTGAGTGGTGGCAGAGAATCAGTGTGTTCATCATGCCTTGAAATGCTGGCTGTGGTCTGAAAACTCAGGTTACCTGTTCTTTATAGACTTGTGAGTGAATTCAATGTCCTGTATGAGATGGGGACCTGTCCTCATGTCCAGAGAAAGCCACCTTGCCAATCCTTGTGTTAAGTTCCCTATTGTTCCAAAATCCTGGACTTTCACATCTGTGTCAATGATTGTATCAATAGAGGTATATTGTAACTGGAAAGCCAAGCTCTCCCTCCAGCTAACCTTCCCAGAGTGAACTTAGCAAACCATTTCTCTTCTCCAGAGCAGACAGGTCCAGCCCCTTGGACCAAAGAGACCAATTCCTGTTTCCAGGAGCCGGAGCCATAAACTCTCTTATCAGGAATCATAAACTCCTTTAATTTTCTGCTCCAGGAAGCAATAGCCTCTGGTTTTGTTTTCATTGTGTTTTAGATTTAAGAGAAGAAAACAGGCTCCATCATAGCTATCTTTCTCACTTTTTAAGACACAATAATATCCTAACAAGTAGAATTGAAAAATAGAAATTGTTTTTATTGCTGGTGCACTTGTTTGAGTTTGTGCCTTTAAATGTCCTTAGGCAACATCTTCTCCAATCTAACTTTCAAACTTGACAAAACTTGGGGAAGATCTTTAAATTGCTACAGCTGAGTCCTGGCTGAGACATCCATCTGATGCACGCTGGTGAGGAGCTAGAGACACTTCTGGGGTCTCAGCGCACCGTCATACATGCATACATACTCACATGCACACATACGAGCACGAAAACATGCACATAGCATATTACATGCATGTGCCTTTATGCACACCAGCACATGTCTGTGTGCACATGTAGCATATACATGCTCACACAAATACATTAGCACACACACATCCATGTGCACACCCAAAAGGGCATGTAGACTACCATTTTACTTAGAATCATGGTATGTTGGAGCTCATTTTTAATAATGAAGACAAGATTTCATGGTGGTGCTAATGAGTTAACTTGCCAGCAGACTCTGAATTTAGACCTCCGGGCCAGTGACCCAGCACCTTTTGTGATACCAAACTGCCTCGCGTTTCTCCTTCTCCCAGGAGTAGCCACAGTGGCCAGCAGTGATGCAGACCAGACTGGGTTAAAACTAAACCAGGTTACCAGTCTTTGGTTATTATTCCTAGGAGAAATAGCTTTCTATTTTATGTCTCATTTTTTTTTTTCAAATCACACAAAGCTTTGGGAGAATCATCCACTTTAGAGATTCTTTATTCAGAAAATAATAAGAGTTGATTATAATGCCTGATCTGAAGAAGTTATTTTACTCTTCAAATTATGTTTGCAAAAAACCCCCAAAACTATAATATTCTTATGAATTAGTTTCCAAATAGTGATACTTAATATGTGCTGACAAAATATGTTTTTATATTACTTTACACACATGGAACTTTGTGATAAGCTAAGCATAAATTAGAGCTATGAAGAACACACACACACACACACACACACACACACACACATACACACACTCACTCATAGTCCCTCTCCTTTGACAAATATAAACCCTCACTTAACCAGAGGGAGTTCCTAATATACCAAAGCAAGAGAGGGGAGCCACGGTATGTGGAAGCCACATCTGGAGCGCAGCCTGAGGATCTGAACTCAGAGAATCTGTTAGGAGCACCACTTCTTCAAAATCCCATTTTAGGGCAGAGCTAATAAATTATTTTCGATATTTTTAGTTTGGCTTTGATGATTCATAAGACTGTCTCTCAGCCCAGGACCTGCTGACACCGCAGGTGTCATCCTGTGGTTACGGATAAACGCAACCTACTTTAGGCCTTGGATAAACTCAGCCTGCTCACACTTCAGGTCCTGGGATACATGGACTTCTTCCAAGAAGCTCTCTTCACTCTCAGAACGTGAGCTTGCATTTGGTTCTCTGCTCCCATGGGCCCGCATTTTCACGCTCTGTGTGCTCACTGTTTATGCGCCACAGGAGTGCTGAGCTCAGGAGCACATGCTGGCTCCACCCATCATGATTACCACTCACCTTGACTAATGTCAAGGTGACACCTGTGTATCAGGTGAGTGTTCTAACATGTTGCACCAGCGCCGGCATGCATGGAAACCACCCAGGGCATGGAAAAGCACCTCTCCTCTCAGAAGGTAAGCCTTGATTTGGGTTTTGTTCTCAGCATTGGAAACCACGCGGCAAAGCCAGCTCCTTACTTCCTTGCACTCTAGGACTGTGCCCAGGAAGAGACATTCCATACATGCTCAGAGACAGGGAGACAGAAGTTGACCTCCAGTGACAAGCAGAAGCAGCTTAGAGGCCAGGGAGAGCTTCATAGTGTCACTGGACCCCACTCCTCCTCTGCCTGCCTCCTCCATGCCACCTGACCGCTTCTCCTCAGCCTCCTTTTCATCTTTTCCAGTTACCGCCCTTCTAGGAGAAAGCATCTCACAGTCCTCTGGTCTTCTGGAAAGTGTGGAGGATCTGCTTGTCCCCAGAGCTACCAGTGGGTCTTTCTCCACCCTGCTATCTCTTTTAGCTGCATCTTCTTGGGCTCTGGGTCCCTTCTGTTTCTTTGCTTCACTGAAGAAGGTCAGCATGGTTTCTAGCTCACACGCTACATTCATGCATTTACTAGTCAGTGCAAGGCAGTAATACTGAGACAGAGTGAGAAAACCTGGCTCCTTTTCATTATTTCAAGTGCACTGAAATATTTATATTTTCTTAGTGATCCCTATTTATTCATTTATACGTTCACTCAAAAGCCACTTAAGGTGCCAGGCCCTAATTTTGGTGATAAGGATTCAGTGAATAAATAAGGTGGCCTTTGTCTATGAGGTTCTTGGGAACAATTTGGAGAGGAAATATGCAAAAATATAACTAGTAGAGCTATTTTGTCCTAAGTGCAAGGAAAGGACGAGGGTGACTTGTAGGTCTGGAGAAAGGAAGGCAGCTGGCAGCCACAGGTGGATCTGAGGGAGGGAGGAGGGCCAGCCTGGGGCTGGCAGGCCACTGGCCATAGACATGTGCTGTTGTCTCTCCCTAGAGACCTTCATGTAGACTCCCACTGCTTCATACTTCTACTGCTCCCACAGAATCTGATTTTTCTACCAATGATGTTTCTATAGATGAGTCGTCAACTGTTTCGCTTAGAAGATTAATGTGTAGATTTTAAATATTTTATAGGCCAATGCAATGTGAATACTAATGTCAGAATTTGGATAAGTTAGTTTTTAATTTTTTTAAAAAAACATTGCAATCATATTTCACATAGTTTAAAGATAATTCAGTTATACCAGGAACTGGAGGCTTCAACAGGCAAATATGTAAACTAGATAAATGCTTCTGAGAAAAAGTAGCACAACAGTCCAAACTCAACTTTGAAGTAGCTGTGTTAGGTTAAAGAAGCGTGTTTTCATTTCCAGCTATTCTTTTGCTTAAAAACAAAACAGAAGACCCTCTGGCATTTATTCAGAGTTATATATTTTGTGATGGCCTGTTCACCATTATGGAAATACTCCAGGTCTCCCAATGTTGCTACAATTAGTGCCATCACTGGTTTTCATGATCTTAGTACCACCCCACCTCTAAATGCAAAGTAGAGTTAGTCCTTCACGTTGGCAGGTTCTGCATCCTGGGACTCAACCAAATACAGATAGAATATATTCAGAAGCACAAAATGTGTAATGTGTCTGTATGGACATGTACAGACTTTTCCCCTTGTAATTATTCTCTAAATGATGTTGTATAACAGCTATTTATGTGTCATTTACATTACACTACATATTGTACATAATCTACAGATGACTGAGTAGACAGGACAACATGTGTGGGTTTCATGCAAATACAACACCGCTTTCCTTAAGAGACCTGAGCACCCACTGGTTTTGTTATGGGAGTGGCATGGGGTTCCTGTCCTGGAACCCAGGCCCCTGGGGATAACTCTACCAAAGAATAACATTAAACATGGATGCAAATTTAAATAACATTCTGTGAAGTGTGTCTCTTTGGTGTGTCATTGTTCTTCACATGGGTTAAACTAATTCTATCAACTTAGATACTCCTAAAAGTTAAGTGAGGTGGTCAAATCATTGATGCATTAAGCAGTTATGAGGCTGTGTGAGTAGCTGACCTTTGGTATTTACTAAAAGATTTATAGAATTTTAGAGTGGAAAAAAAATGAAGTGTTTTGTATGTTGTTGAAGATTTCTGTTTGAGTTTTACACCTGGCAATATATCTTGAGGATATGTTCACCTGAATAGAAAGAAAGCTAGTCTCATGTATTTGACTCTTTTTTTCTGGTAATGCCTTCTAGAAAGAAATTCAAGTTTCTTAAAAGAAATGACATCCAAATTAAATACTGTGGGGACCATGTTGATTGCACCTGACATCTTGGAAACTCATAACTTGACGTGATGATATTTTGTGAGGCTTCTCCTTAACATGCCTTCTTTTAAGGAAAAAAAATGTCTGCATAGATGTTAATTCAAATCTTAATTTGCTCCACAGCTACTGAAGGAATTAGAAGTAGATGAAGCTAATTTTTGTTACTGTGCTGTGAAGCCCCCAAAGTGTCACAGATCCACAGATAACACAATCCATCTAGCCTGTAGAGCTCAATGATACTTTGTTGGGCCAGGCATTGGAGGACCACTGTGCCAAAAGAGTCTCACCCATGTGTTCCTGCATAAAGACTACAGAAACTGGCCTCTAGGGGGCATCCTGGTGCTGGTGGCTGGTGGAGGGCTGAGGGAAGCAATTTCAGTCTTACCAAATCTATAGACAGATCCATGTGGCAAAACGTGAATAGCCTACTCCTTACCTTAGCAAAAGACAACAGACAGGGGAGAGTTTACAGTGGGCAAACAAAATCTCCTGCACAATAGTAGGTAATCAGACTCCACTGTCTTGTCTAGACAATTTCCAAAATACACTGAAACATTATAAAAATGCAAAGAAAAAAAGGAGGACAGGAGAAAGTGAAGGAGGGGAAGGAAGAGGAAGAGAGAGAAGCCTGCAGGACCTGATGACATGGCACTAACCAAAGAGGATTTTAAGCAACTATCTTGGTCAACAATATCCCTGCAGTAATCCAAAGCAACTGACCACGCAACTTAGAGGAAGGCAGATTTGTTTGCTCCCAGTTTTTTGGGTTTTTTTGTGTTTTTTTTTTTTGAGATTTGGCGTTCAGTCCAAGTGAGATTGGGGCCCATGGATCTCAGGACAGGGTGGTGGGAAACAGAGAGAGGGAGAAAGCAAGAGCTCTGGTCTCACATGCTGGCGGCCAGAAGAAAGAGAAAGCAGTCAGCAAGGGAATTCAAAGACAAAGCACAGTCCCTAAGACCACACCCCCAGGGACCTGACCTATCTTCTCCAGTCATATTTCACCTGCCAGGTTATCACCCAGTAAATCCATTACAATCTATTTGTCCACTGATAAGACGACAACCCCTCTTGACATAATCACATCAACTCAACATTCATATGTGAGCTCTCCAGGGGACTTTCTATAACTAACCTTGACAGCAATGCATAGGTATGTTCAAGGATTCCCTGAAAGCCACGGGAAGACTGTGCAGCAGGATAGGATGTGAGCAGAGAAATAGGAACAGTGAAAAAAAATCAAAAGAAGAGTCTATTAAATCAAAAGGAGAGATATTAAAATATCTCAAATGGGTTTAACATCAGAACGGAGAGTGGAAAATATGTATAAGTGAACTTGAAATTCATTCCATAAAATCCACCTAGAGTGAAGCTCAAAGAAAACAGGAGAAAGTCATCAAAATAAAGTTAAAGATTAACAGCACCAAAGATGCCAATGTCCAGGGCCAATACCTGTGCCCAGGGAACCCAGAGAGAACCAGAGGACTGGGGGACATTTTGGGAAGTAATGGTCTAACTCAACCAAATATGATGAGTGATGTCAATGCTGTGTACAATAGAAAAGGCAAACAAACAAAATAATTCCTAGTTACATCAGGGTTAAACTCCTGAAATTTCAAGATAAAATGGCAATCCTAATGAAAAAAAAGTAGAGAGAAAAAATAATGATGTTTCCTGATGAGCGTAAGAGTGGGGTTGATAACTGAGGTTTCATCAGAAACAATGCAAGTAACCAGGTAACAAGAAAACGAAGTAACAGCTTTTAAGTGCTGAAAGAAAAGGCAATCAACCCAGAATTCTGGATTCCATGAAAATTACCTGTAAAGTAAAGTAAAAACAAGGATGTTTTTAAGTCAATGAAATCACAGATTTGTCATAAATAGACCTGCATTACAATAAGTGTGGAGAATAGCTTAAGCTAAAGAAAAATGATACCATTTGAAAAAGTGGTTTACAAAAATTTAAAAAGTGAAGGGAATAACAAGTTATTAGCTATAGTGCAGTATTGATAATCACTATTTTTGTTATAACTTGCTCTTCTTTTCCATGTGTTGCCCCAGAATGTGTGGTCACATTTTTAGGGAAATAAAAATAAACTAAAGATGTATACCAACACAGCAAATATATAGTTTTTATTTGTTACTTTGTGTTATTCTCCATAGATATATTTATAATTAACTACTTATAATTCTAGAATTTTTAACAAGAGTGGCAATTACTGTTTGTGTGTGTGTGTGTGTGTGTGTGTGTGTGTGTGTGTGTGTGTGTTAATGAGGATTGAATCCAGGGACATTCTACCTCTAAGCTATATGTTTTTATTTTGAAACAATATCTCTATAGATTTCTGAGTCTTATTAAGTTAATGAGGATGGCCGAGAACCTGCAATCCTTCTGTTTCAGCCTCCCAAATACAGGGAAGACAGGCATGTGCCATGTTTTAAAGGATATGGACTTTCATCCCCCTCCCTTCCCTCTCTCTCTCCCTCCCTCCCTCTGTCTCTTTCTCTCTCTTTCTCATTATGAAACAGGCTTTTGCTAAATTGCTGAGGTTTCTCTCAAACCTGTGATCCTACTGTCTCAGTTTCTCAAGTCCTGGGATTACATGCATGTTCAACTATACCCACTTGAGAGTTCTACTATTATGAAAGTAGTGTTGGTAAGTTATGACTAAGAACATTACAATGTAAGCAAAAAGGTTAAAAATAAGATTGTTCTGAGCTGATCATTGGACAATTAAAGCTTTTAGTATTCTTATTGTCATTTAGAAAAAATGTGCTAGAAATATTATACATTCACTCCCCTTCTCCATGTACTATTTCATTAGATTGAATCAATTTTTATATCTTAAGCTATGACACCTTAAGGTCAATATCACAGCAAACATGAGAATTATTGGCAGAATAGATGATAAAATAAGTCAGATATTTGGAAAGGAAATAGGCATATAAAATATTTTCTAATGAAACAATGTATTTGCACAAAATCAGAACATGCTTTAATATATTATCCACTGAAATGTAGTTGAATTCTCAAAGAACAGAAAATACATTGTTGAAAACATCTGCCTCTGAGAATTACTCTCGAATATAACTATATGCATTATCTTATAATATAATAGGTACTTCATACATCTCTTGCAAACCAGGCATTTAGATCAATACAACATAAAAGATGATCATTAGAAGAATCTTACAACTGCATCCCATTTTTGTATTTCAACATGGCTTATCAGTAGCCTGGCATTTAAAATTTTTTTCAAATCATAATCAGAGGAGAAGAAAATATTCTGGCTTCTTGACCTGGTCTCACTGCCTCGGAATCCAGATGCCCCGAGTTTCTGTGATCAGTCATGAGTTTTGATGACAGCCCCGGGACAGTTTCCCATCACTCGCACCAAGGGGACAGGTCAATCATTCAGAGTTGACATGGAGATATTGCTTCACCCGCTATCAACAGCAAAAGTGGTAAATGAGCGGATTGGCATTTTGGTTGTTATCTCAGGAGGCTGATGACTTTTAATGAGAAATCCCATACTGAAATACAGCTGAAGAAGGTCAACACATCCTTTCCTTGAAGGGCCTGACTGTCCTTTTTTCTTTTATGTGTTATTTTTCTCTTGAGGAATGATCCAAGTGCATCCTACTCCCTGTCTTCCTCAGTAGACAGTTTGACTGCAGATCTCCTTGTTCCTAAGAGGACATGATGGGGACCTTACCTGCTGTCCCTTGCTTCTGGCTGAGGCTGAGTTGTCAGCCCAGGGCAGGACACACTGAAGGGGAAGGGGCTTCCCCTTCTGGTCTTGGGGCTCTGGTAGGAATCATGATCTCTTCTGCTTCCTATAGCTCTCGTCTCCCGCAGGCCTCTGTCAATGTGAAGCTCTTGCAGCATGGACCCCCACAGCATACAAAAACAGCAGCACCTGGATCCCTGAATCACTTCACCTGAGACCTCTGGGACCTTTCTTTCTTTGTAATGCCACTGTTGAGGCAGCCTCCCCAGCACCCCTGGGCACCAGACAGAGCACCAAGACACATCCTCTCCCCAGCACAGCTCCCCAGCACTGTATCTCAGCTTAAGCAGGAGTTGTGCTTGTGTCTGTGATCTCTGCTTTCTTTAGGGGTCTCCTGCCAGCCAACCCCCACCCTCCAAGTCCCCATCACACTTACGATGCTCTGTTTTCAACTCTTCCTATCAATACCCACATGGCGTTCTTCATCTCCTGGGTGGTTCCTGGATGCTACATTATTTGAGGAATAATCAGAGGACCAAATTGTATTTTCCATACCTAGGAGGTCTTGAAATATAGAACAAGATTCAATTAAACTTTATAGAAAAGTGAAGCAAATCTGCCATCTGATGTAGGGCAATTATGATGCCAGGCCAGGCATTACAAGGAAGAAAAATGAGCCATGAACCACCGAGATCACAGTGGAATGTCTGCAGCTCAGGGAGGTGGCAGGCTCTGAAAAAGATGTACAGACAGGCTTCCAGAGCAGGCTGCAGTCCCCGGGGGTCTCTGGGTGGAACACTGGCTGGCACAAGTGGGCTGGGGACAGCCAAACAGAAAATAACACCGCATATTAGAATAATGGGTGATCTCGCTTCTTTCCGCCAGAGGGCCTAAGTTCTTATATTTGGGGCAGTCAGGATGAAAAGCATGCCTACAGGCAGGTTGTTAAACTTTAGGATGTCTTGACAATGTTTATTTATCAATAGGAGTTACTGATTTTTTTAAAACAGGGAAATTACATAAATGTCTAGGTTTTCCAAAGGTCAAATCTGATTTTAGGCATTTTTGTATAATACAATAACTCCTCACCAACTTTCTTCTCTGAATAAAAAAGGTTATGTTTTGGCAATTTGCTTTCATTTCTGCTTCATTAGCTGTAAGTGGAATGCATTTTCCTGACTTAGCCTCTTTCCTGCAGTACCCAGTTCCTGCCCCTAAAGGAGGAAGCAAACTGGGCAGAGAGGGAAAGCCTGCTTCCAGTCTCCAGGCAGCCAGCCTGAGCACCACCTGGGGATGCTGGCATCATCCTTGGTCCCTGGATCTGGTCAGGCCTGAGCTAGCTCTATACTGTTTTCAGCTCTGTCATGAGACTGGCCGAGGTGAGAGGCAATGGTGACGGGAGTTCTGAGCTGCTGCTGGACTCAGGCACCACAGTGGCTCCAGGTTCCCAGCTGAGCTCATCACCTTGAATCTCAGTTTATCTCTCAAGTGGCATCCCTAGTCCAGGTGGATAGGTTAGGGTCCCTTAATTTTGAAACTGAAGGAGAAGAGGTTCCTTTATTTCTGGAAAGACTCTCAGTGTGTCTTATGAAAATTAATCTCCATCTTTAGATCGTGAACATACCAGAGGACTTCAGAAAAGAGAACATTCTTCAATATGCACAGGGCTGGGCTCCTTTTCCAGGACTATGGATGCTAATTCTCATCCCTCTGCATGGGAATGGCTCACGTGAATCATCTCATCATTAAAGTCTTCTCTAAATGAACTTGCTGTCTCCAAATATAGATTTCAGAGGGGAGCATCTTCTTTTAAATACCCTACCTGTGCTTCTCACTCTTGGGTATGGGATGCGAAAACAGTTCAGGCAGCCAGTAATAAGCTCAGATTACTGGGACTTTACATCCTACTTTGCTGAGAAAATAGAGAAACTGAGCTTAAATAGAGAGGCTGAGATTTGTACTTTAGAAAATGCACCCTGACATTTGAAGTCATGTTTTAAGGAATAAAATCACAGGCAGTCTCCACAGACTGCCTTTTGACCCTCAAAGAACAATTGTACTTCTCTAGAATGAGAAAAAGTAGCCGTTGTAGTAGGGTGAGACTTCCCTCTATGAATCCATAGTTCTGAATTATCTTTTTGAAAATGAAGTGTGCAGCCATTTCTGTGGGGAGGTAAGGATGGGAGTCGCTGGCCGTGTGGTTGGTGGAAATGCTGCTTTCTCCAAGTCAAGCGTGGAAGGAAGGTTAGGCTGCCTGGGATGGGCGTGTCCCCAGGGTCATTTCAGAACAGCAAAGGGACTTCCGTGTTCCCTCTCACAGCTGCTAAGAGAGCTTTGGGGTTCACCTCCAACAGGGGTGCATCCCGGGATCAGGGGTGGGCCTCTCTCCACCACACAGCACTTAGCAGCTCCATTTCCAGGTTCTTCACCTCTGTGATGGCAACCCCCAGAATAAAGCTCATCATGCAGTGTTCTTAATACACATGTGCCAACTCTACTTTATCTCCTGTATTTAATTGTTAAATATGATTTCCATTGCACAAATTTATGGGATACAGAGTGATCCCTTGATACATGTGCACTGATCGAATGGGGGCAGGTAACATTTTCATCCCCTTAAACTTTTTTTTTTTTAGATTTTTTTATTCACGTGTGATAATGGTATGTATTTGTGGACAACAGTGGGATGCTTCTATGTCTGACAATGTGATGCTTTAATAGATATATGCAATATATATTTATCAAATCAGAAGCATAAGCATTTACATCTCCTTAGAAGTGCTTTGTGTTTGGAGCCTTCAAGCTCCTCTCCTTCATAGAATATGGAACAGGCTATTATAGTCCCCCGACTCTGCTGTGACACACCAGAACCTACTGCTTCAATCTACTGTGCTTTGGTATCCATTTTCCAGTCTCCCTCCCCCTGCTGCCACTATTTTTCTCCGCCTCTAGTAATAACTATACAATATTCAGATTGACTTTCTTTGAATATCCCCAGATAAGAGAGAGAAAGAGCATGCAGGATTTGCCCTTCTGTGTCTGAATTATTTCTCTTAACAGAATGTCTTTCATTTCCATCCATTTTCCAGAAAATGGCAGGATTTCTTTTTTTTTTTTTCATGGCTTAACAATATTTTGGTGTGTATCAGTATCACATGGTCTTTATCCATTCACCAACTGAAGAGCATCTAGGTTAGTTTAGTATCTTAGTTCTATCCATTGTGGATTTGTTTTTTGTGTAGGATGAGAGTGGTCAGTTTCAATCTTTTGCAAGTGAATATCTAGTTTTCCCAATAGTATGTGTTGAAGATGCCATTCCTTTTCCAGTGTTTGGGTTTGTGCTAACTGCATTTTGGAGGAGAAAACAATGTATGTAGATTTGGCTAATTGCGTAGATACTACAACTGCTTGAGACTCTCAAAACTGTCACTGATGTTATTCAGTTGTTTAGTGCAATCAATACATATTATTTCACTCTACATATATCACATACTGATACATATATATGTACTAAGTGCATATGTAGATTACAAGCACACATGTACATATATATACATATATGTACATATACATATAAAAGCACCTAATGTGGAAATGGGGAAGGGATAGAAATAAATGAAATATTGCTGCTGATGATGAACTTACAGTCTACACTGGAGCCAGGAGCAGATGAAGCGATTACCTTGGTGGAGCACAGAGAAGAAACCCCACTGGAGTTATGACCACAGCCTCTCAGGAGTCTAGAGCAGGAGCAGCCTGAACGTGCCATTTTCCCAAAGAGTAATAGGAGTTTACAGACCTGATTATGCAGAAACCACCAGGGTTCTTCGTAACGAGCACATAAAAGCCTATTATATTCTGAGCAGGCATTTCTGCAGTCATTATGCAATGCCGGATCCAGAAACAAAGAATACCTCTCTGCGAGAGGACTGCTGGCATAGGTGATCAGGAAAGGAACTTGGATCAAGAGTGACCTATTTAGACCATGTCCAGGTGAATGTAAAGACTTCAAAAGAAGACAGCTCCATAATCTGTCTCTTCACAGTACTCAGCAACTGAGGGCCTTAAAGCTGAATCTCCCAGCTCCTTCTGATGGGCTGACATTTTTCTGTGTATTTGACAAAATGGAGACATGATGACCCTCACTAGTTTAAACTGAAACTCAACAGGAGCTACCTGACAAGTGATTTCATGGAAGGTAATTACTTTTTTAGATCAATCCTGGTTGTGAAGGTGGGCTCTTCACTCTTTTGATTAGTCATCTTTCCAGGCTGGCATTGAATAGGATGTTGTGTTCTGTGGTCTGAACATGGTCCCTAAAGGGCCTGAGCTCTTCCCAGAAGGAGGCAGGGGGACATTTCTGAGTAGATTCTTACATCTTATGTATCTCTTCCATGCACAGGTCAGGTGAATTTAAGTTTAATTTGTGTGTGATGCATTCCTGTAGGATCCAGACTTGTCACATCTGCTTTCCCATCTTACAGGAAGGACTGTGTTTCAGGTTCCCAGGGTCATCTGATCTTTTCACAGGAAGGTGGTGCTTGGGTCTCTCCAAGAGAGTGAGCCCACTATGAGCCCGCCTGGGTACCATCTGAGAACCTCTGCATCCTTCCGCTCTGGATCCTGAGTCAAAGTGCAAAGAACAGGCCTTTAATGTTTAGGATTTAGAGTATCCCTCTAGTCCTCATGGAAACCAGGCAGTCACATTGGAGATGGGGCTTGGTTACCAAGGAAAGGTCCCTGAAGGTGTGGCCATGGGTGTTATTCATGGTACCTTCTTCCCTTGCTCTCTCTCTCTCTTTCCTGTTGTTCATGATATGTGAGCAGCTGCCTCCTACCACCATGCCTTGAGCCCCACCAACATAACTGACTTGACATAGACTGAACCTCTGAAAACTCCAGAACTGTGAGCAAATCAATCTTCCTTTCGATAACCAGTGGGGTCAGGTGTTTTGAATTATAGCATTGAGGGGAGGATGGTGACTGAAATGAGGCCTAACCTCTGTCCTTAGGACAACTTTTGTTTTTGTTTCTTATCTTGCCTAATGTAGGACTCAATCCACTAATGGTTACACATAGCTCATAACTCAAGGGTCCTCTAACCTCAAAAACAGTCTCTCCCACAAAAGACAAGGTTGTGTACTCTCAAATATTTCCTTCAGGTTATCTTCCTGGTCATTTGTACATGGTGATTTTACTCTTTAATTCTTTCCTCTGTCTTGAAAGTGTGAGGGGTATTTCTGAGCCTCAGACATAGAAGTTTCTTTGCCCTCTTCCACAGACTCTGTAACCTTTGTGTAGAGAAGTCCTTACTGATTCTTGTTCTGTCTTCTTGGAGAAATGATAGAAATGACTCCTTGTCCTTGAGGCATAAGTGAGTGTTTTGTGGCTCAAATTACAGACCAATTCAAAAACGATTGAGTTAAAAAAATAGAAATGGACCAAATACAAAAAGTAAAGGGTAAGCCATCTCTGAGGTTAGCTTGCTTCAGGGCCATCTGGACTCTGTCTTCATCTCTTCACATCCTCCTCCTTCAGCACCTGTTGGACTACTCTTCTCAGGCTGAAGAAAGCCCCCACTGCAAAAGAAAGCCATCCTCTTTCAGCAGAGAGCACATGCAGGCTAAAGAAAGAGACAGGTAGGTTTCTACCTTGGTTAGCAGTCAAATATTTACTCAAAGGAGTATTACAATCTTTGGCAACAGAAAGATGGAATAGTTCTCCAACCTCTTATACCATGAGAAAGAATGGGGGAAAAGAAAGGAAAAAAATCACTGATGGCATACTCATCATTTAGCTGCTTTCTTAATCTACTTAATCTCTTCTTAGAGAATCCTTGGGACTTCTACAACATGGTTAACATTCCCAATAGGATGTTCCGAGCAGCAGGAGGCATATTGACATTGGAATGTTTTCTTGGCCCTTGGAAAATACCCAGAACATGTTTCACAGCATCCCCAGCTTACCAAAGTGGAAGACTCTAAGCTCACACACCAGAAACCTGTGACCCAAGGGGAGAGATCCCTGATTTGTTGTTACTCCAAGTGTAAATATTACAGTTTCAAAAGATGGGCCACAGTTGCCTTGGTTTAGGAGGTGGTCCCCACTCTGGAGGAGATGGGAATCCGGGGTTTGGTGGAGCCACAAGACCTAGACTGAAGGTAAGGGAAAGTGACAGAAGGTGGGCAAATTGAAAAGTTTACCCAACCAGCCCCGTGAAGCTTGTCCATTGGATAAGAAATGGGTGATGCAAAATGCTTCTTTTTGGACCAAGTCACCAGGAAGCCTTCTCTTGAAAGACATTTCCTCTCTCAGCATATATGGCCTGGCTTTGGTAGATACAGTGGATACCTCTTATTAATTATGCTGAAAGGGTCGTGCTCATTCTCATCCAGAAGAAAGTATCCTTTACCCAAATAGATACACATAACACAACACGGTTTTTAGTAGCCTCCAATCTTTCATGGTTAATGAAACACAAAGATGATTTTAAACTCTTTTGATAAAAGCCAGGGAATATAGTAGAGGAAACATAGAGAAAGGACAGTTATTCATTCCTTCTGTTAGGTTTATAAGATTTAATTTTCTATAAAGACTTTTACTACTACCACAACTTGATATTGCTGAGTTGTATAGCCTCTCATATATTTTTAGATATGAATTCTTGTTCCATATTAATTCTTTGAACTGCAATGATACTCTTTAATATTAATAACATTTTATCTTATTATAAAATCTTGGGATCTATCACATTCAAAAGATCACAAATGTCAATCAAGTATACTTGAGTTAAAGTTAAAGGTAAGTTATAATAATTCATCTCCTTCCTTCCTTTGTGTATTCTGAGTGAAAGAGGAGTGATTTGCATGTATAAGCGACTTCCCATTACAGAAAAGCTCTAATAACACAGAGTTTAAAATGTTAATGATTCCTAGGTAGGATGTCAAATATATACAGATGTATTTGATGGAGTGCCAAGAGCCACACATTTACTATAGAAAGATCTCCATTTTTACTGAGGTGAGCATGCAGAGCAAGTAGCCTTAATCAATTGGTGAAGTCAGAAAATGTCGCAGCTGTATTTAGAAAATTGAGTTATTCTTTTAAACCAGCATTAATCAAGGAGAATGACCAACAAAATGGAGTGGTGGTATATTTCTATATCTAATTTGAAATTTTACATATGGTAACAGCTATCATTAAATTAACCATAGCTAATTGGTCATAAACTGAAATAGACAATTAAGCATATTCTGGACTATTAACTGGTTCATATTTTAGGTGTTTGCCTAATTAGACATTTCTTAAACTATTCATTGGCATTGATTATTTTTTCCTAGAATGTTCTATTGTAAATTTTCAGCTTTCCTTTTTTTTTCTTCTCTTTTTTTGTATTTATCCTATTGAAGTTACTGTTATAAAGACACTGACTTAATGATACATAATCTCCAGAATTGCAGTGTAATTTTTTCTTATGCCATAAAGAAAGAGACTATGCAGAACAGAAATAGGATGCATATGCACTTTCTTGGAATGCATCAAATGTCTTGATGTTTATCATATATCACATATATCATATAATGTCCTATATGCATGCACAAATACATATATATCTATAGTATATTTATATGTGCTTATATACATACACATGTATACTTTTTAAGAAGAAGATTATGACTATAGTCTGGTTATATAAAAAGTTGACCTTAAACTATGTAAAACTCATATATTAGATATAATTTTTCTTTTATATTGTTGATAAAATTTAAAAGGAAGAAGACTCTTGAACTCTGGGCCAGTTAACTGTCAACATTTCCTTGGTCCCATATGGTTTTCATCAGTGGGAAAGGATAGATAAACATATAAAGAGGTTCTCAACACCATCAGGGTTAATTAACACCTCTGTGAGCAAGTACTACATGCATAACAGAAAGACTAAAATGAAATAAATCTTTAAACGGGGACCTAACCATGCATTAGCCAAGACTAGGCCTAACCATGCATTAGCAAAGACTGGGCCTGTGCACGGGCAAAATATCATGGTGGCAACACAAGGCAGAGGAGGTCAGTTTATCTCATGGCAGCCAGGAAGCAAAGTGAGGCAGGAAGGACCCAGTATGCCTTTGGAGAGCACATCCCAATGACTAGACTTCCTTCCACTAGGCCCCACATTCTAATGGTCCTGCCACCTTCCAATACAGCCTGTCTTGGTCATCAGTCTCACAGCTATATTGAAAAGGACAGATCCCACAACTTAGAGCAAGGAGAATGTATTTGCTGACAGTTTTGGGTGCGGTCCATGTAAGGTCAGGAACCAGGGACTTCAGAGCATGTTGGAGGGAATTGGAGAGAGTGAGAGTACAAGGGTTCACTCTTCATACCAATGGAGGCTGAAAGCAAGAGAGTGATTGGGAGGAGGAGGAACCATGTATAATCCCCAAGGACACAGCCCCAGGGAACCAACCACCTTCTCTGATACACCCTACCAGCCTAGGAAACCACTCAGGTAAATTCATTACAATGGATTTATCAACTGCTGAGATTTACAACCCTCATGATTCAATCACATGATCTCCAAACACCAATGTATGAGATCTCCAGGGACTATTTTCTATCTAAGTATAACACCACCACAGGCTGGTGGTCAGGCCTTCAAAGTACGTCCTTATCCAAACCACAGCACCTGTATTCCATGACCCTCCCAGGAAGAACAGAGATTCCAACCACCCTTCTAAGTAGGGGCAGAGAAACAAAGTTCTGCACATACTCAGGTAAAGGCTTTATTATGATTTCAGGGGCCGATGAACAGGAAAGCAACCAACTCAGAGGAAAGAGAGTCTATACAGATAGATGCAAACATAAACGAAATAAGCAAAAATGTTATTGGTATCTTTAGAGACATCAAAGAATATGCCCATTCATGGTTGAGAGCAGATGATACCCATGTGTGTGCCTAAACCCACACACACTCATAAGTTTGGCAATGCCACTAGAAAAAGAAAAAAAGACTTAATGGAAGGCTTTGAATGTAAAGTTAATTCCATTTTCTAGAAAGTAGTGCAAAGAGACAGAGAAATGGAATAGAAGAAAAAAAATAATCTATATAGTATACCAGTCCAAGGTCCAATATTGAGAAGTTCAAGACAAGGCAGTGAAGTGGGTGTGAGACTGTTCCTGATTTAAAGGGCCTATCCAGTACCCAAGACAGTATGAAAACAGACTCACTCCACAGTGTGTCTTCCTGGTATTTCAGAAGACTGAAAAGATGATATCTGAGCTCACTGGGAGAGGTGAACACGTTGCATGTAAAACATCAGATCTCAAGATGGCCTTGAATACCAACATCAACAAGAGCTAGAGAAGGATGGATGTATCCCTTATGGCCTGAAGCAATGTATTTTGATGTTAGGAGTTACCGCAATAGCATCAAATGATGTGTGATGATATATTAAAGACAACTTTGGACAACTGGGGTCTCAGATTGTGTCTCTTAATGCTCACACTGTGGAGATTGCAGGAGGTATGTGCTACGCAAAGTGGAGAACAAACCCGAACAGAAGATAATGTAAGCCGGGGAGGCTAGGAATCCAAAGAAGGGGAAGAGGAGGTGGCCCTTAGGGTGGTGTTTAGAGTCCAGGGAAGCATGTGGGATACAGTCCTGGAGGTGCATCCAAATTGGGCCAGGCCAGGCACCCCTCAGGAGAGTTGTTATGCAAAAGGATATGGAAAGAATGGCGATATGGGAGAAAATGCATTGTATCTGGAGGGCAGGGAAGGGGATTATAGCCTTAAAATCAAAAGGGTTGTTCAGCAAATGTAAAGTGGTGCTGTGTTGTGTGCCACCCAGATGTGCTAACCTGTGCATTAGTGGCAACAGAGGAGGTAGAACTGGCCCAGGCAAAATTATGCCCTGAAAGAAAGGGAAGAAGAGAAATGCAAAGGACCATATAAGACGGGGGTCACCAGGCAAATTGCTCTTTTCCATAGCTCAAATGCAATGAATAAAGTCTCAAAATGGGAGCTAATGAGTACCAACTGAAGGACTATAGTCACAACTATAGAGATAAATATTTTAAAAAATAATTTAAATAACTGATATGCTTAACCAAGGGAAGGAATATGGGTATTTGGTGTCTTGTAAATTACAGGCAAGTGTAACTCTATTAAAATTAAAAGTCAAACTTAAAATGAACTAGTAAGGAAGGATCAGAATAAATAAAGAGTCCATGTATTTCCTAAAACTGAAATTTACTTCCTCTTGAGTGTGAGACTGAGCTGCAGATATTGGTAAAAGAAACAAAAAAAAAGTCTACTACATCTTTGCATATTTTCTAAAATATGGTCAGGACCTCTGGAGATAGAATGTGGAAGGCAATTTGCACAATAAGGGCACGTTTAATTAATAGGTTAATAAGACTGAATGGCAAGCAAAGGTCTGAATTTTACCATATAATTCATGATCCTGAGATCTGATATTTTAGAAGATGCACAGCGTATGAAGCAGCCTTCTTTATTTGGTATAAAGCATAACAAAATCACATAATTGAAATTTGTTTCTATTGAGTGATAGGGCCATTTGGACATCTTTAATGCCATCACTTAGAGTTTTATGCATAATTAAATTGTACAGCTAATTAAAGCACAATGAAATAAAAAGATCAACAGATGAATAATGGAAATTCTCCCCTTGAATAGCAAAACAGCATTCAGAAGGCAAAGACCTCCATGCAAAGTCATTTAAATGCCAGGCTAGAATCCTGAGTCTAGAAATTTTCATCTATTCCTAATTAGCTAATTATTTTGCAGCTTTGCAAGAAAAGGAACAGAGAGGTGATTTGTTTACATGCTGAGGATCTTCAACCTTCAGCTAGTGCTTGTGAGAAATGTAAACAGATAACACTTCATAAGGGGTCCACATGTATCACCTATTACAGTCATTATTTAGAACCTGAATTGTCTACCTGTTTATTTTGCAGTAGATTTATGCTGTTAAACTCCACATCACACAGAATGATAGCATTTCTATTTCTCTCTTTTTACATATAATCACTATAATCAAATAACTCTTGCTATTCTTTACTTTTAAAGTATTTATTTGAAAATTAGGTTCTGTGAAATAAGGAAGCTCCAAGTCTCTCTCACATTTGAGGATTCCTTGCTATTTTCCTTTTTTGATAATCCTCAAAGGGCATACCACTTCCATGGCTTGCAGTAATAAATATAATATCCTGGTGTTTTGCAACCTCAGCACTCTGAGAATTTAGCTTTCTTTCTTCTTATACATGATTGTGAAACTTGGCTGTACTGTGCCCATGATGACATTTTCCATTTTAGCATTCCTAGCATACTTATAGTCATCAAAAAATAATATTACCTTTAAAATGTAGTCATACTGTAAAAAAACTAATATTTAATTGACTTCAATGTACTATTTTGGTTGACTATATAAAGTGTAAGACTTACAAAAGGCATAAATGGAAGAGTATAGGACTTCATCTACTCTATACTCTGCTTGATTTTTTTTTCTTTTTTACATTTGAACAAGTCTGAAGTTGAAAGATGGGCTATGTCTTACAATAAACATGTATGACTTTGTAATTAGTATTCTTCTTTTCTAATTTTTCTCTTTACCATCACATAAAATTGTGGCATATCTTGAAATTAATGTTGACTCAGTTTCATGAGGCACGAGTTGCTGCAGGCCTGGCCTGGCTGGCCTCCAGCTCACCAAGGGGCTGCATGCACGTCCTTTTTGACACCCTGCACAATTCCCTGCACAGTTAGTTTTATGTCTACCTATCTTGTTCCAACATTAGGACTATTTTTTTAAATTTTATTTTGCCCTTTTATTGAGATATGACTGACAAATAAAAAAATATTTGTATCTATTTAAGGTGTACAACATGGAGTTTTGATATAATGTACATCATGAAGGGGTCATTAACTCAAGCTAGTTAACTGTTGGTCACCTCCTGCAGTTAGTTGTGTGTGCGTGTGGTAGGAAATCACTAAGATTGACAGTCGTAAAAATATTCCTTAGGACCCCATGTTCTCTGTATCTATATCTTACTGTTTTCTTTCCCCATAGGTATCTTAAGGGCTTCCCACACCAGATCAGAGACAACTGCTATAATTTTTGGTGTCTGTTTAGTGTACATTTCTGTGAACGACTGTGATTTCCTCAATCTATCCTCTACTGGAAAGCATGAGACCATTTCTAAGGTTTGCTATTAAATATAACAAGTGGAATAGACATATTTTAAATAATATAACTGCACAAGTGTAATCATAGCTATAAATAAAATATAGATAATTTGTAATTTCATGAGAACATTCATGACGTCCGGTGAGGTGGTGCATGCCTGTAATTCCAGTAATTGGGAGGCTGAAAGAGAAGGATTGCCGATTTTAGGACAGCTAATCCTCCTGTTTAGCAGTTAGTGAGACAAACATTGAAACAAAAAAATTATTTTGCAAAGGGCTGGCTCAGTAGCTTGGAGGTAGAATTATCCCAGATTCAATCCCCAGTATCACAAAGGGAGAGAAGAAGAAAAGGGAGAGATGGAGAGAGGGAGAGAGGGAGAGAGGGAGAGAAGGAGAGAGGGAGAGGGAGAGAGAGAGAGAGAGAGAGAGAAGAATATCTCGTGAAAGTTGTGCCATTTTATAGTGTCACTTGCAGTGAGTCAAGGTGCTCACTCTAAAATTGATGCTGTGTATCATACATTTGTTCTCTTCCCTTCAAAGGTGGAAGAGAGCCTGCCACTCTACTTTGATTTGCATTTTGGTAATGACAGATAGATCAGCATTTTTACACATGTGAGAGCCACGGGCTTTCTTTTGGGTGAAGGTCTATTTGCATTTTAAATTGTGTATTGAGAAGGACAAGCTGATGTCATCAGGCTGCATTTTCACACACCAAACACGCCTGCATAGTCAGCCCCCAGAGAAACCTTTCTGGCCCCTGTGAGCTGGCCTCCTCTCATCTATCTATCTATCTATCTAT
>PVLC010012889.1:0-43116 GCA_004027655.1 Graphiurus murinus
TCTCCACCACACCTCACACCTGTGTGTACTTCCCTCATTCATTCTTCCTGATTTTTATTTATGTAGAAATTTCCAATGATTTTGCTTTACCCTTTCATTTTGCCCTTGTCTCTGCCCTAAGGGAAGGTCATTGAGAGTCTAGTGAAAGACAGAAAAATAGCAGCTTCACCTAGAGGGCTCATGATCAACTGAGATATAGCACAGTGTAATAAAAACCAAGCTGTAGAGCAGTGGATGAAAAGATACTCGGACAGTCTGACTGATTCAATATGGCTTTTCTTTTTTATATATAATTTTGTTATTTTAAGATTTTTATAAATGTGATCTTGAAGTATATGACATTTTAGAGATTGGATTTCTTCTTAATTATAATTCTCTAAAGATTAAAAATTTTTAAATGTATCAGTAGTTCATTCCTCTTTAGTGCCAAGTGGTATCCCATTGCATGGATATACTACAGTTGGTTTAACCATTCAAAAAACATCGAGAGCATTTCCAGTTTAGTGCTATTATAAATAAAGAGTCTTTGAACATTCATATATATGTCTATGTGCAAATAAAATTATATTTATTTATCTGAGACTTTTTGGTCAATAGCAGAATTCCTTTCTTTGTTGAGGTGACTTAGAGACTATAATATTTATCACTATAATTTCTTACTCTTTGGATTTAGTAATGATCATGTTATTATTAGTTAATAATGTTAATATTAATTATGCTTGAGTATATTACATAGGATGTAAACATAAACTTTATAATTAAATTTACTCTATCTTATGTGTATTGAATCTACATATGTTATAGTTTAATTTAACTGGATCCTGCCAGATTTTAATTTTAAAATAGGATTACATATGTAGGAGAAAATGCAGAGAAAGACAAAGACAAGGAATTTTGAGAGGCTGTCAGAATACAGTGTAGGTCTATGAGTTGGGAAGAGAAAGAGAAAGATGAAAGTATTGGTAGGAAAATTACTATATAATGGTGCAGTACTACAAATATTTATTCTTATGCTTTTATTGGTGTATCGTAGTCTCACATCGCAATGTAGTAGTGACAAGGACATTCGTACGCACAACACTTGATGAGCATTCCCCTGGCTCTATTCCCCACTACTCCCTTCCCCATAAAATATATGGAGATCTGCATCAGTATTATCACATATATACATAATTTTAGTGGAACTGCTTCCTTCATAAACTCTCCCTTACCCCCTCCATCCTCTCCAAGACCTCCTCCCTTGCTCTTCACTGGAATTTTTCCTCCATTTTCTCCATTTTGTGTCCTTATTTCCCCCTAGCTTCTGCATATGAGAGAAAACATTTGACCCTTCACTTCCTGTGACTGGTTAATCTCATTTAACATAATATTATCAAGGACCATTCATTTATCTGCAAATGACATAATTTTCTTTTTCTTTATTGCTGAGTATAATTACATTGTGTATAAATCCCATAATTTTGTGATCCATTCATCTGTTGACAGACACCTAGGTTGGTACCATAAATTGGTTTTATGAATTGTGCTGCTATAAAATTGGATATACATGTATTATTATAATATTCTACTTTCAGTCCTTTTGGAAATATACCCAGGCATGATGTAGCTGGATCATATGGTGGATCCATTCTCCATGTTTTGAGGAATCTCCACACTGATTTCCTTAGCAGGTACACTAATTTGCAATTTCACCAACAGTGTCAAAAAGTTCCTATTTCCCCACATCATCACCAGCATTTACGATTGTTTGACTTCTTTTTTTAAAATTTTTTATTGATGCATTATAATCATATATCTTTGTTAGGTAAAAACTGGTAAAGGCATACATGCACATATCTCTCACTTAACCCTTCCCCAATTCCTCCCCCACTCCCTTGCCTTCCCTCCTTCTCAAGTTCAGTTTAGTGATCGACTTTGATGTGTTTGTGAAAGTACATCATGTGCATTAGTGTGTTTCCCTTCCCTCCCCCCATTACCTTCAGTTAAGTCATCTTCTTTGCTCATCTAAGGTTTCTCCTTCTTTGTCTAGAGTCCTTTTTATGTGTCTCTGTTTGACTTCGTAATTGCTGTTCTGATTGGGTTTGGATGGAATATCAGGTTAGTTTTAATTTGCATCTCCCTGATTGCTAATGATAAACTTTTTTCATGTATTTATTGGCCATTTATATTTCTTCTTTTGCCAAGCATCTATTTAGTTCAATTGCCCATTTCTATTTCTATTTCTATTTTATTATTCTATTTATGGTATTCATTCATATTTGTTTATAATAAAAAGTTTCTTAGGTTATCAGTGAAGTGTTATAAGAAAAATTACAGTAATCCAATAAAATATATTCTACCTTAAATCAGGGCTCACTGTCAAAGAAAGCATGTCTTCTTGTGTTCATAAACCCTGATTTTGCTGTTATCTAGATGAAAAGAACATAGAGAACTCATCAACTGACTGGAAGTATTTTTTCCTATTTTGGCTGAAATTTCTGCCAAGTCTATAGACATTTTCTAACTCACATGGAGACAGGAGCTGAGTACATGATATATTTCCAAAATTCTGTGACATTTCCTCTTTTTAAAAAAGAAAATATTACTTTGCAAGTAAACATGCTGTCTATGAAGTAAAGATAGACACATATAAACACCATGGAAACAAGTAGAACAGGTGTATGTTAGTGCCACAGCCAATTAGACCTGCCATGTGTCTTTACCCACAATGTCATGTAGGCTGCTATTCAGTAGTACTTATTTCCAATAGAATATTTACTTCCATAATAGGTTAGTTAATAAAGGAATATTTTGAAATGTAGATTACAGATTAAGAAATTATAATATGGATATTGCCTTAATTTGCATTTCAATGCATTAGTTTCTAATTCTTGGTTATTAATGTGAGTTTCATGGTGGCTAAGTGTAGGCAATTCTTGGAAGTAATGTCATTGATTACCTTTTCAGTTTTTTACTAGTGTAAAACATTTAAGTAAAAAGCAAAATTAAAATAATCCCAAATTATTAATGTATCACCTTGCTCTCTATTACTGATTTCTGTTAAGGAATCTTACATGGAAATGGTGACCTCTAAAAACAAAACTCTTAAAAATAAGTATAGTCTAACCCAAAGTTTTGAAAAACATATAGAAACATAACAATACCAAACCAATCTCTGCAGAGTAAGAAATGTGTTTTTTCAAAGATGAATCTTTACTTATATTGACAAATATGGCTTATTTCCCACTAGTAATTGCAGATTTTATAAACCTTAACTTCTTATAAAATTCTATCAATTCCTTATTCGTGTATGTAAGCAACTCAAAATGTCTTTAACAATGATTCCTGAGTAATGAAATGTCTGTACATTTTTTGTTGTTGTTCATTTTCTTACTTTTCCTTTTTCTTTGTGTGTGGTAATGGAGATTGAATCCAGGAACATTCTACCACCAAGTAATACCCATAGCCTATTATTTATTTATTTATTTATTTATTTATTTATTTATTATTTATATTATTATTTTTATTTTGAGAAAAGGTCTCACTAGGTTCCTAAGGCTAGCCTTGAATCTATGTCCCTCCAATCTCAACCTCACAAATATTGAAATTACAGGCACATGCCACTGCCCTCAGATCTTTTATTTTTTTAATTCTATGCTTTTTCTTTTTTTTTAACTTATAGAACTGATCAACAAATTCAGCAAATTGTCTGGATACCAAATCAATCTTAAAAAATCAGAAGCTTTCCTGTATGCCAATAATAAATCCACTGAAAAAGAAATCCAGAAAACAATTCCATTCACAATAGCACCCCAAAAAATAAAATATTTGGGAATAAACCTAACCAAGGAGGTAAAAGAACTCTAAAAGGAAAACTCTAAAAAGTTGAAGAAAGAAATTGATGAAGACCTTAGAAGATGGAATAATCTTCCATGCTCTTGGATAGGCAGAATGAATATGATCAAAATGGCCATCCTCCCAAAAGTGATTTACCTATTCAATACAATACCCATTAAATTACCAAGGTCACTCCTTACAGATATAGAAAATTCAGTCCTCAAATTCACTTGGAACAACAAAAAGCCCTGAATTGCCAAAATAATTCTTAGCAATAAGAACCATGCAGGAGGCATCACAATATCTGTTTTTTTTTTCTTTTTCATTTTAACTATTTAACTATGAGAATTCTCTGTATATTTTATATGCTAGTCCTTTTTTAGATATGTGCTTTGAAAATATTTTCCCATGGTTTATAATTTGTCTTTTCATCCTATTCATGTTGACTTTCAGAAAAAAAAATATATATTTCTAGTGTTGAAAAGACCTGATTTATCACTTTTTTCCTTAATTGGTTGTACTTTTGAAATCAAGTCCAAGAACTCTTTGCCTATCACTACACATAAAAGATTTTTCATTTTTAAATTCTTAAGTGTTTTACAGTTTTTACTTACTTTGAAGCCAGGATTAATACTGAATTAGTTTATGTATGAAATGTGGCCTCTAATCAATTTGAAGATAATTGATGTGTTTACATTGCTGTGTAAAAGGGTTCCTTTGTCTCTTCATCATTACCAACACCTAAAATCATTTTATTTTTTTATAATAGCCATTCTAAGAAATGTGAAGTCATGTCTCATTGCAGGTTTAATTTTTTTTTTCTGGTCACTAGTAATGTTAAGCATTTTTTTTTTTTACAAGGCCATACTATCTCAATAAATTGGATTTTGCATTCTTTTCCATTGGTTGAATAGTCTAGTTTTATATCAGAACCATATTGTTTTAAATACTATCACTTTATGAAATTGTTTAAAATCAGATAATGTGATGCCTACAGCTTTTTTCTGTATCCTCATAATTGCCTTGACCATTAGTAGTTCCACACAAATTTTAGGATTTCCTAAAATTTCTATAAAAATTGCTTTGAAATTTTGATAGTAGTTGCATTGAATATGGAGATCACTTTGTGTAGTATGGCTAAGTTAGCACTATCAGTTATTCAGTCCATGTACACAGGATATCATCCACCTCTTTGTGTCTTTTTTGTTTTTTCAAATTCTTTCATTAATATTTTCGTTTATAATATAAATATTTTATTTCCTTTTTAAATTCAATTTTGGGTCACTATGGAACTAGTCTCATAGTATATTTTATGTTGATTTTGTTTTGTCAGTTGTGATTTTCTAGGAATGTGTATCCATCATCTAAGTTGTTATAAGGAATCATTTATAATATCTACTTATTTTCTTTTTTTTTTCAGAGTCATGGTAGCACTGTATTTCTCTTTTTTTTTAATTGACTTTTAAGTATATATCTCAACTACCAGTGTTACATAGAGTTCACAGGAAAAACAAAGATTTATCACAATGTCACAAAATAAAATGTAGCATTTATTTATTTTTCTTAAATAAATAATTATTGTAATAATTCGTGCTTTGTATGTATACATCTTTGTTAGGTACAAATTGATAACGACATATGTGCACACATTTCTCATCTGACCCCTTCCCCAATTCCCACCCAGCTCCCTAGCCCTCCCTCCCTCTCAAGTTCAGTTCAGTGAGTGACCTTGATATAATTGTGTAAGTACATCATATGCCTTTGGATGTGTATCTATGTTTATAGCTGCACAATTCACAATAGCCAAACTATGGAAGCAACCAAGATGTCCATCGACAGATTAATGGATTACAAAACTATGGGATATGTACACAATGGAATTTTACTCAGTCATAAAGAAGAACAAAATCATGTTCTTTGCAGGGAAATGGATGCAACTGGAAAACATTATGTTAAGTGAGATTAGCCAGTCACAAAGAGTAAAGAAGCATATGTTCTCCCTAATATGAGGGTGTTAGGGAGAAGATGGGGCATAAGAGGGTCCCCAGATGAAAAAGTAGAGACCCTCGATAAACAAAGAAGTTGATTTAGCCGAAGGGGATGGACAGGGGTTGGGGGAGGACATCCTAAGGTACTTTTTTCTTTTTTAATGGTTCTAGTATCTGTAGTGATGTCTTCTATTAAAAGGCTGATATTGGTGATCTTTAAATTATCTATTTCTCTCCATTTTGGGTGTCTTGCTAGAGATTTATTAATTTTATTGATTCTCTAAGATCCAATTTTCAGTTTTAATAATTTTCTCTATTGTTTTTCTATTTTCAATTTTATCTGTTCAGCCCTAATCTTTATTATTCATTTCTCTCTTCTTGCTTGCTTTCTTTTTTAAGTTTAATTTTTCTAGTTTGTTGAAATATGAATTTATTTATTATACACCTTTCTTCACTTATAATGCAAACTACTAATAGTACAAATTTTCTTCCTATCACCGCTTAGCTGCCTGTATTTTCATTTTAATCACTAAAATTTATATAGATTTTAATTTATTTTCCAAATATCTCTTTGCTAAGTAAATGTGTGAAAAAGTATTGCTTCATGTATACTTTTTCAGAGGATTTTGTTTTTATCTTTGTGTTATTAAGTTCTCATTTGATTCCATAATGATTAATATATTTCATTTTTTTCAACTTTTTCAGATTTCTTTTATAACCTAACATACTGTAAAATTTGGTATGCTAATTAATTTTAGGAATCAATGTGAGCTTAAAGCACAGGCTAGTAGCCACCTCTGGGTGGGTCTATATTTCCAGAAAAGATGGGCCTATGAATGGGTTAACTAAGTGTGCAAGATCTGCCCTCAAGATGTCTATGGTGGACATTATCCAATAATCCAGGAGTCCAGATACACTAGAAAAAAACAATTTCTTTTATCTCTTCTGGTTCTTCTGTTTCTATGGAGAAGCCTGACTTACACCTTCATGAATGTTGCCTGGAAAGAGAAATATATACTACTGTCTTTTGGGGGCATATTCTTCATATGTTAATGAGATCCTGTTAGCTGATGTTCACTTTTTCATAAACTTGTCAAATTTTGTCCAGTTTATTTCTTTCTCTTTTCTTTCTTTCTTTTTTGTGTGTATGTATGTATGTATGTGTAATGGATACTGAAGCAACAGGTATTCTACCTATGAGATATACCTTCAATGCTTGCTCCCCCATTTTTTTTTTTGTTTTGTTTTGTTTTGTTTTTTAATTTTGAAACATGGTCTCACTAAATTGCTGAGGCTGGCCTCAACCCTGCAATCCTCTTCTCTCAGCCTCCCAAGTACTAGGATTATATACATGTACCACTATGCCCTGCTCTATCAGTATTTCTATTAGATGCTGAAATAGGGGTACTAAATCCCTAACTATAATTGTTGTTTATCCAATTATCCTCTTAGATTTATCAGTTTGGGCTTTATAATATCAGAGGCACTAATTTATTCTGTATACACTTAGGATTATTTTAACTTCCTGGGTTTTTATTTTTATTAAAATATAAAATCTCTATTCACATATAATTATTGTCTCAGGTAAAGTCATGTTGGAATATTATCAGTCACTTCTACTTTTTAAATTAATATTTTATGTCCTTTTCCTTCCTTTTACTTTTCAACCTGCCTATGTCATTGTATTGAAAATTAGTTTAAGTAGCATGTAGTTGATTGTTTTTCTTTTTAAATCCACTATACCAACCACAGTCTTTTTATTGTTGTATTAATGAAATTCGTACTTAAAATACTGATATGTTCATGCTTAAGATTGCCATTTTGATATTTGCTTTCTCTTTGTTCTATTGGTTCTTAACCATTTGTCTCTTTTCCTTCAGGTTACTTAGAAATTTTTAAGTCTCCCATCTTGATTTGTATTTTGTTTTTGAGTGCCCCTGTTTGCAAATTTTTTCTAATTCATTCATTCATTCATTCATTCATTCATTCTCTCTCTCTCTCTCTCTCTCTCTCTGTTGGTAATAGGAATAGAACCCAAGTTATTCTGCCTCTGAGGTACACCCCAGCCTATTTGATTATTTATTTTGAAATAAAGTTTCTCTAAGTTACCATGTACTGGCCTTAAAACTGAAATCCTTCTGTCTCAGCCTCTCAAGGGCTATGATTATAGGTATGTGCTACCATGTTCACCTTGCTCCTATTATTTCAGTATACATATGTGATTTCTAACAGTCTACTAGTACACATATTTTAACCATTTAGAATATATTGCACACTGAATTAAAAAAGGCATGAATCTGCTGAAAAAAGAATTCAGAAAAAAATTCCATTCTCAAAAACAAAAAAATACTTAAGCAGACCTGTATTATGAAAACTAAAAAAAGATTAAATGAAAAAATTGAAGATTTTAGAAAATGGAAAGATC
The DNA here is from genome assembly GCA_004027655.1 of Graphiurus murinus. Lineage (NCBI taxonomy): Eukaryota > Metazoa > Chordata > Mammalia > Rodentia > Gliridae > Graphiurus > Graphiurus murinus. The sequence goes on from PVLC010012889.1 coordinate 8,230, forward strand.
TCCAAAGTTCTTAGATAGGCAGAATGAATATTTTCAAAATGTCCATTCAACCAAAAAGTAATCTACAAAGTCAATGCAATCTCTATTCAAATATCAATGTCATTCTTCACAGAGCTAGAAAAATCAGTCCTAAAATTTATATGGAAAAACAAAAGACCCATAATAATGAAAGAAATTCACGGAAATAAGGACCATGCAGGAAGCATCTTATTGTCTAACTTTAAATTATCTATAGAGATATAGTAATAAAAACAGCATGGTGGTGGCATAAAAACAGACACATCAATAGAACAGAAAATAAGGTACAGAAATGAATCCACACACTTACAGCCAATTTATTTTTGACAAAGTTATAAAAAGCATATATTAGAGAAAAGATAGCCTTTTTAACAATGGTGTTTGGAAAACTTGTTATCAGTTTGTAGAAAAAATGAATTAATCCCCAACCTCTCACCCTGCATAAAAGGCAAATCAAAATGGATCAAAGACCTGGAAATTAGACCAGAGACTTCGAAATTGCTAGAGGAGGGCACAGGAACAGCACTCCAACAATAGGTGCTGGTAGAAACTTCCTCAATAGGATGCTCAACCCTCAGGTAATTAAAATAAGAATTAATAAATGGAATGACATTAAGTTTCTTTTTATCAAAGGAAACCATCAAGAATCTAATGAGAAAACCTACAGAGTGGCAAATATCTACTATCTATTCCTCTGACAGAGAACTGATATCCAGAATATTCAAAGTACTTAAAAGACTTAATATTGGAAAAAGAAATAACCCAATCAAGAATGGGCAATTGAATGAATAGACACTTTACAAAAGAAGAAACACAAATAACCAGTAAGTATATGAAAAAATGTTCAGCAACATTAGCAACTAGAGATGCTAATCAAAACTACACTGAGGAAAGTCCACCAAGTGCTGTGTGCATGTATGTCACCATCACTATAATATACGTTATGATGCAAGGCTATAATGCGCCAATAAAAGTATGTTTAAAAACTACATTCAGATTCCATATAACCACAATTATAATGGAAATAATAAAGAATACCAAAAAAAAGTAAATGCTGATGAAGATGTGTGTAAATTGGATCACTTATACACTACTGATGGGCTTGCAAATTAATGGAGTTGTTATGGAGACCAATGTGGAGATTCCTCAGAAAACTGGAAGTGGATCCACCTTAGACTCCAGATATTCCACTCTTGAGTATCTTTTCAAAGAGAATGCAATCAGAATATTATAATAATGCATGCATCTCTGTGTTTATAGCAACACAATTAAAAATACCCAAATTATGGAACCAACCTAGGTGTCCATCAACAGATGAATAGATTACAAAGTATGGAATATGCACACAATTGGATTCTACTCAGCAATAAAGAAGAACAAAACTATGTGATTTGCAAGAAAATGGACAGACCTGGAGAACATTTTGTTAAGTGAGATTAGCCAGTCATAGAAAGTGAAGAGTCTTGTCTTTTCTCTCATATGCAGAAGTTAGGGAGTAATGGGGATAGAAGAGGGACTTCAGATAATGGAGGAGAAACATTACTAGAATGATAGAGGTGTTCTAGGGAGGGGTGGGGAGGGATGAAGAATCAATGAAGGAAAGATTTCCATTGAAGTTATATACATATGTAAAATTACCAATTCTATTGTCAGTATTATGTATGGGGAATGGGAAGGAGTGGAGAGTGATACAGGGGGAAGCTCAATAAATACTGTATGCAGGTATGGCCCATATCCCTCTGAATGACATTAGGATGTGAGACTACAATGTACCTATAGAATTATACAAAATTTAATTTATTTTAATGTCCCCCAAAGCTACTGTGTGGCAAGGATGTTCCTAATCCATCAAGATTTACAGGTGAGACATGACTGGAGAAGGCTGGTCATCAGAGGTGTGGTATTTGGGACTATATATGTTCATGTGCCTTTCCTCCTTCTGTCTGCTTTCAGCTGCCAAGATGTAAGAGTCGCATCACTCCTTCATGTGCCCTGCTGCCACCACCATGTCTGTAAATTATGCTGCAGAATCAGACTTATGGACTGAAACCTCTGAAATGGTGACATCCAATAAACCTTCTTCTAAGTTGCTTTTTGGGGGTGTTTTTTTTTTTTTATCACAGCAACAGGAAAGCTGGCTAAAACAGCTAAACAAAAACCTTGAAATATTAGATGTTTTAATTTTTGTTCAATAATATCTTATGATTTATAATACTCCTAAATGAAATGATTTTATGTACACATATCTCTGTTGTTTCTTTTTTTTCTGTGTGAGGCTAATATATTATTTTATTTATAATTTTCTATTTAGAGAACCTCTTTAGCTATGTTTAAGGGTCCATCTGGTAGTGATACATCCTTACCTTTACCTGAATATTTTTATTTATACTTTATTTCTTAAAATATATTTTTATCATATAAAGACACAAAACAACTGACTAACAATTATTTTTGTGTTTGGAAAAAAAGTGCCATTTCTCTTTGATATCTATGATTTCAGATGAGAAATTCATTATTATTTGAAGTGGGAGTCCCCAATTGGCAATGCATTATTTCCCCCTGGTTGCTTTCAAGTTTTCTCTAGTCTTCACTTTTCAGAACATTAATGATTGTTAATTTTCAAGTAAAATTCTTTGAGTGTATCCTATTTGAAGGTCTCTCAGATTCTTAGATTAGTATATTTGTGTATTTAATCAAATTTAGTGAGTTTTAAACATTATTTTAAGTACTCTTTCATTTCCACTATTTTATCCCATTATTAAACTTTGATTCTATGAATATTGAAACTGAAGTACTTTTCTTTTTTAATCTATTTTATTTATTTTTCTCATATTGGATGAATTCTATGATTCATACTCAAGTTCATTGATTCCATCCTTTGTTATCTCTACTCTACTAAAGAACCCATTTAATTCTTTGTTACTTCTCTCAGTTATATAATTTCCATTTACTAATTTTTATAACTTTTATTTCTCTGAGATTTTCCAATTGTTTTAGGAGAACTTGTAATTTTTTAATGAATCAATCTAATATCTGAACATTTTCTTATTATCTGGTACTATAAGATTATCCATAGTCTTCTATTATATTCACTGTACTGATTAGCCATTACCCAAACAAGCCCTGGTTCTTTTGAATGAACAGTAATATAAGAAACAGAGATATAGCTGCTAGGTATGATCAAGACTACTGGACTTGTCTAATTTTTAGGCACTACCAGCTGATAGAGCATGGAAACATAAAGATGTATATTAACCATACAAATACATATATTTATTAATATTTCATAAGTATCTATCTGTGTAATAAGCTAAATTTGACTTCAATGGAAGTCTTAACTCTAATATATTGCCACATAGATCTTTCTAGTCATTTCCCATTGCTTATTTGTAACTTCTCATTATAACATGAGAAATTTAGCTCCTACACACTTAATGGTTGAGTTCTAGAATGAACACATGGCTGTATCAGAATTATCCACTTATGACACCTTGGGGGGAAAAGAACTCTATCAATGAAACCTTAGTGGTTATATACAGTTTATGTTTCCTAGTCCTTTAGTACTGATCTTACTTATATCCAAAGTCATCTAGGTCAACAACTTTTTCTTTAATATTTTTATTCTAGATATTTCTTTTTTTAATGTTATTAATAACTGATTAAATGTTGGGAATGACAATACACACCTGTAATCCCAGTACTTGGGATGCCAAGATAGAAGGATCACAGGATCACAAGATAGGGTTAGCATTTAGCAAGACCCTCAGTAACTATTTCAAAAAAAAAGGCTGGGGGTGTTGCTTGGCTGTAGAAGACTTTTGGGTTCAATCTCCAGTACCAAAACAAAACTCAACAAAAACAATTTTATATGATTAAATATCTTTTACTAGATGGAAACTTCTTTAAACTATTTTCCTTGTGCTAGTACCCTTTGTGCCTTTAAAGAAATTGATCCATTTCTATAAGATTTCACATATGTGGCATATAATTTTTCATTTTATGTTTTATGATTCTTTATATTTCCAATATCAGTAGTTACAATCCATATATTCTTTTAGTGATTTCCCTACCCTTTATTTTAATTTTTAATCCTGGCTAACTACTTTTCAGTTTTATTGATCTTTTAAAGAAAGAGCTTTGGATTTTGCTGATGTTTTTATAGTTTTCAATTTCATTGATGTCTGCGATAATTTTATTTCTTATTCCATTTGCTTTAGGCTTTACATTGCTCTTCTTTCTCTAGTTTCCTATGGTGGAATCTTAAATTGTTGTTTTGATCTTTCTTCTTTTCTCATAATTTTATTTAATGGTAAAAATTTTTCTGAAGGCTATTTTTTACTGTATTCTTCAATTTTCGAGTGTTGTTTTGCAATTTACTTGTTTTAAAATGTTATAAAATATCCTGTGAGACTTCCTTGAACAATTATATCTAGGAGTATACTATTTAATCTTCAAATATTTGAAAAACATTTATCTGATTTTCTATCATTCATTTCAAATTTGATTCCATTATGATTGGAGAATATACTTCATATTATATTATTTTAAATACTTAAAATACATTTCATGGTTTAAAATGCCTCTTATTTTGGTAAATGTTCTATCCATGCTTGAGATAAATGTGAATTCTTCAGTTGTTGGATGAAGTATTCTATAAGTGTCAATTAAATCAAGTTGATAGATAGTGCTACTTTGGTCAACTTCACTCTTACTGATTTTCTGCCTTCTTGATCTACTAATTACTGAAAGAAGGATGCTGAAACATTCAACTACAATAGTTATTTATTAATTTAACCTTGATGTTAAATCAGGAGATTTTTTATGCATCTGTCTTTTTTGTGTTTGTTTTTGTCTTTAAAAATATCTGAATAATCTAGCTTTAGATGTTTAGCACTAAAGAATAGTTATCTGAGAATTGATCTCTTTATTGTTACATAATGCTTAATATCTGATAATTTTCTTTTTTATGTAGTCTGATTTTTATAAACTTGTTATAGTTCCTCCAGATTTCTTTGATTAGCAAAGCATATTCTTTTCTATCCTATTATGTTTAAATAACTTTATACATAATTCACCATCTTATCTAAGAAATGTTTAAAGTGGGGTTTCATAATAGACAATGTGTTATTGATCTTTTACAAACTCCATCTTTCAATGCCTTTTCTTTATATGGTTTATCAGGAAATTATCCCTTAATTATTGATATAGTTTTATATCTACCATGTTTGTTTTATATTTTTAAATGTTACTTATTTCCTCTTTTCTTTTTTTTTTTTGTGTGTGTATTACTAGGGATGGAACCTGGGGGCATTCTGTCTCTGAGCTACACCCCCATCCCTATTTTTTTATTCTTTATTTGGAAACAGGGTCTCACTAAGTTGCGGAGGGCCTCACTAAGCAGCTGAGGCTGGCCATGAACCCAGATCATCTGGTTTCAGTCTCCCAAATGCTGGGATTACAAATGTGCACCATCACACTTGGATCTCTTTTCTTTTGAATTGCATATTTTATATTATTCTGCTTCATTTCCACTTTGTGCATATTCACAATTCTTCCATTTTTTAAAAAAATTTTATAGGTCCCCTTAAGATTTCAATATATTATCTTACCTTGTATTTCTAAGCTTTAATACTATCCTATATCATAATATAGTAAGAATGGGTTGTAGCAGAATATTTTCAAATTTTAGTGTTTATACCTTCTGTTATTATTAATATTTGTTTCATTTACCCAAATCTATAATCATCTAATTCATTATCAATATTATTACTTTAAGGGAAGTATTTTCTTAAATTAGTTAATAGCTAGAATTTTTAGTTGCTTATTCCTTCCCCAATGTTCTTCTTTTCTTAGTTATTCATTTATCATCCATATCCTTTTCCATTTCCCTGAAGTACTTTTAACATGATTTGCAAAGCACGTCTTCTATAATTGAATTCATTCATTGTTTTTAATCTGAGAATCTATTTTTTCTTCATTTACCATGGGTAATTTGGTTAGATATATAATTCTAGTTTGACAATTATTCCTTTTAACAATTTCAATATTTTAGGCCACTTTCTTCATGCCTGTATGAAATTTTGTAAAACGTCACTGCAATTCTTATCTTTATTTGCTTATAGGTAAGGTATTTAATTTCCTCTGGCTTCTTTTCTGATTTTTGTTTTACCTTTGGTTTCCTGCAATCTGAATACAATATGCACAGGTAGAGTTTTTGTTTATTTTGTTGTTGCTGCTACTATTGTTGCTATTTTTAATCCCACTGAGTATTAGTTGGGCATTCTGAACTTGTGGCTTGAAATGTCTCAATTTTTTTTTTTTATAAATTCCTCAACTACTATTACTGAAATATTTCTTCTGTTCCATTCTCTCTTTATTCTTCTAGTATTGAAATGCAGAAAGTATTATACTTTTAAAAAATTTCCCACATTTATGGATATTCTATTCTTTTATTTTTTTAACCAGTGTTTAATATTAGTTCAATCTTCATTTTGTTTCATTGTTTGAAAAGTTTTTTGACATATCCTCAAGCTCGCTGGATCTGTCTCCACTGATGTTCTCTCTGTTAATCCAAAACATTCTTCATTTCTGTTACAATGTTTATGATGTTCAGCAATTCATTTAATTCCTTCTAAAGTTTCCACTTTTTTTTACTTACATTACTCTATGGTTATTACCTATTTTCTATTTTTTCCATTAAAGCTGTTAATACAGCTATCATAGCTATCAAGTTTCTCTCTGATATTTTCAAAATCCTTGCAATATTTAGTATAGTTTTAATGCTTCCTTTGTTACTTTATCGCTTCATATTTTTATATATTTTATCATTTCCTATATTTTATATTACATGTTAGAGGTGATATCAGAGGTATAAAGACTGAGGCACACACATTCATTTGCTAAGCAATGTTTCACTCCTTCCTCATTCCCACTCACAATAATCTGGTCAATTTGATAAGAAAACCTAGATTCTCCTTTGTTTTGACACTGGTAGAAAATGCAAAACACTCCAGCTTCTTCCTTTTTTTAGAAAAATTGGTGCATTGTAATCATACATTATGATGAAGTTCAGAGTTACAGAGATATGCATGCATATAGCACTTAGAGAGCATCTCTCCCTGCCTCCAACCTCAACTCCACACCCTCCAAATGCATGACATTGAGATTGGCACTGATAAGTCTGTACATGTACATCATGTCTATTGAAGTATTTCCTTCATTGAGTCTCCCTTTTCCTACCTGACTCCCTACTTTAGGCCCCCTCTACCACTCTAATAGTTCCTCCTTCTTTGTATAGAGTCCCTCTTGTATCCCAGTTTCTCTATAGCTTCCATATATGAGAAAAAATACTAATTTCACTTAGAATAATATTATCAAATTATAACTATTTCTCCACAAAGACAATGTTGTTCTTCTTTATGGCTGAGTAGATTTCCATTGTGTTTATATCCCATAATTTTGTTATCCATTAAATTGTTGACAGACACCTTAGGCTGGTTCGGTAATTTGGGCTATTATGATATGCATGCATTACTATGATGATCTGATTTAGAACCATGCACAGTACCTGACTTCAGGAATACTAAATAAAATAATGGTAATGTATTCAATATTTAAGAAAAATATTTAAGTATTACTCTGATTTATGGTCCCAGCATCCTCTGCTCCAAGTAGATCTCAGTTGCCATCTTCAGAGGCATTTATCTTTAGATTGTGGGAGTTTCCTTGTTAACTCAGTTCTCCTGTGGGTCTAAGAAATTTTGGTTTTTAGTTTAATGAGTTTTTTCTAATTTTCTCTGTTTGATTATCTTTTTTCTTTCATCTTTTCAGGATAAGATCAAGAACTTCCAATGTCTTTACATGTGAGAACTGAAAATAGAGATGTTCCAAATAAAAAATTTTATGTTACTTTAAATCCTAAGACTTCTGATATAATAATCTTGAATTATTTAGTCCTGAAACATGTTAAACCATAAAAACATTAGCCATTTTACATTTTGACTGTTCATGAGAAGTGTGAGATATGAGTTAATAACAGAGTTTCATTTTCTATAGATATCCTGAATCATCTAAGGATGGATATTTTCATACCAATGGCATCATAAAGAAAGTACCTCATAACTTATACTTTTAAAGATTTATGCTATTTTCTGGTCTTACTTGCTTCATTCAGTTTCTCTACAAAGAATTTCTCTCACACAGCAATTATTTCTCTGACCCCTGCCATGGCAATTCTCACATTTAAATTCACACAGTGTTATTCCCTTTATCATATTTTTTTCCCCTCTACCAGAGAAATTTACTTATTCTTCCATACACAGCTTTCTGAAAATGTGATAACCATTAAATTACCAAGGTTATTCCTCACAGACATAGAAAAATCAGTCCTTAAATTAATTTGGAACTACAAAAAGCCCAGAATAGCCAAAGTAGTTCTCAGCAACAAGAACCATGCAGGAAGCATCACAGTATCTGACTTCAAAATATACTACAAAGCTGCAGTAACAAAAACAGCATAGCACAAAAACAGACCAATGGAGCAAAATAGAGGACTCAGAACAAACGCATACACTTACAGCCAATTGATCTTTGACAAAGGAGCCAAAAACATACACTAAAAAAAAAGATAGCCTCTTCAACAAATGGTGTTGGCAAAACTGGTTAATGATGTGCAGAAAAATGGAAATAAACCCCACTTTCTCATCCTGCACAAGAGTCAATTCAAGATGGATCAAAGATCTGGAAGTCAGGCCAGAGACCTTGCAACTATTTGAAGAGGGCATAGGTCCACCCTTTAACACATAAGACACAAGAAAAAACTTTCTCAACAAGATCCCAAAGGCACAAGAAATTCAAAGGAAGTCAATTATATAGAATTGCATTAAACTGAAGAGCTTCTGTACAGCAAATGAAACTATCAAGAACTTCAACAGTCAACAGAATGGTAGAGAATTTTTGCCAACTATTCCTTCAATAGAGGACTGCTATCTAGAATATATTCATAACTTAAGAAACTCAAAGCTAATGAAGCAAATAATACAATCAAAAAATGGGCAAGTGATCTAAATAGACATGTCACAAAAGAAGAAATATAAATGGACAGTAAATGAATGAGAAAATGTTTAAGATCATTAGCAATCAGAGAGATGCAAATCAAAACTACCCTGAGTTTCACCTAATCCCAATTAGGATGAAATCATCAAAAACACAACCAACAACAAATGCTGTCTAGGGTATGGAGAAGTGAGAACCCGGATACATTGTTGGTGGGATTGCAGATTAGTGCAACCACTTTGGAGAACAGTATGGAGGATCCTCAGATAAATGGGAATGAACCTATCACATAATCCAGCAATACCACTTCTGGGTATCTACTCTAAAGAATGGAAACCAAACTACCAGACTAGTGCATGTGTATCTATCTTTATAACCACACAATTCATAATTGCCAAACCATGGAACCAGCTAAGTGACAATCAATAGACGAATGGATTACAAAACTATGGGAAATATACACAATGGAATTTTGCTCAGCCATTAAGAAAAACAAAATCATGTCATTTACAGAGAAATGGATGGAAGTGGAAAACATTACTCTAAGTGAGATTAGTCAGTGGCAAAAAGTAAAAAATCAGATGCTCTCCCTAATATGAGAAAGGTAGGGAAAAAGTGGGTCATATGAGGGACTCTAGAGGAAGAAAGAGAAACCTTAGAAGAGCAAAGAAAGTGACCTACCTAAAGGTAATGGGAGGATGGGGAGAAGGAATGCACATGATGTATATTCACAAACATATCAAAGTCAATCACTAAGCTGGACATGATTAGGAGGGAATGGGGCAGGCATTGGAGAAGGGTTAAATAAGAGATATGTGCGTATATGCCTCTACCAGCTTGTACTTCACAAGATGTATGATTACAATGAACCAATAAAAAATATTTTAAAAATTATCCCAATTTATTCCTTCAGTTGATCAATCTCTATGATTTCTGTTGGGTGTTACTCTCTTTTTTGTATGATCTTCCTACATTTCATATATATTATTGGCTTAATTGTTTTCTCCCAGGAAACATGAGTGAAAGAACAATCTTTGTATCATTAGATATTTGTTTGCACTATAATCTCAATAAATTTTTATTACATGATTACCATCTAAAACATAAATCAGCCTCTTTTCCACTCTTCTTTAATGCATATGATTCTTACTGTAAAAATCAAATATTAAAAAATCTTCCTTATACATTTACACATATTTTGTAATTTTCCCTGTATTGGTTAAAGATTATAGAGATAAAGCTATACAAACTATATAAAACATAAGCAGTATTAAACTATAATGAAATTTTGAGCTTGCAGAAAGTAAGTCTATATGCCATTTATCACCAAAAAGTCAAGCTGCTCATTGGCCTTTTTTAACCTCATATGAAGGTATGGAATACAAAGGTATTTCATAAATTAACATTGGTTCACTGGGGCATTCTCTTTTGAATCCAAATGATGTCAGTAATGTTGCTCTATTATTGAGTCTTTTTTCTTTTATTACAATAATTAGCCACTTCACATTTTAATCGCATTATATGAAATGTTAATAAGAAGTGATTCAGAAGAAATTGTGACCTATTGAGACCTTCTTGGCTGTTTTAAACATTAGCCATGATTCTCAAAGCTAATGTGTACAAAGGTTTATTCATCAGCTATGATAGGCAAATGAAGGACATGATTCATTGGAATTTTAAATGATATTCTAGGATTACTAAATGTATATTTATCAGAAGTGGAATCACTTATTTTTTCAATATTTAAATTTATATTTCCCATATAAATTCGTATTTCACTTATTCCATTGACTCCATGATAAAAGTTCAATCAATAATTCTTTTCTTTTTGTCCATCCATCCATTAATTTTTAAATAATTGATTTATTCTTGTGTACAAGGAAATGCCCTTTCAGAAATAGGGGATAGTTTATTAGAGAAGATCTATTAATTTAAAGGGAAATGTCAGATCAGCATGTCTATTTGCAGTGCTCACTAGTAGTTTTAGCTCAGTTAAACAGAGGGAGAACTGTTTGAATGTAGTGTTTTTCATCTTCTTTTACCTTCCCATAATCTGTTCACATCATATGTGAACAAACCATTCTAACAATGCATGTTCTTGCCAATTCTTATACAATTTTACTACTACAAAGTTTATATTGAAAATATCTTTCTTTCTTAATTAAATATCATGGGGGTTGGTAAGCACACAAAATAAGTTATAAATGCAAGCAAGCACATACAGAGAGAGAGAGAGAGAGAGAGAGAGAGAGAGATAGAGAGAGAGAGGCTGACTGTCTCTAAGGAGTATTCTCTAAACCTGATGAAATATCAATTAATTATTCTTCTCCATATCTCATCCTGTTAAATAGCTTGAATGATATTGCCACTCTTAGAATGCTGCAGAAATCATTGGGAAATGACTTTTATTCCTTTATTCAAGCAAAGATTTTAGTTTGTGGCCCTTGCGGCCCTTGCATGACATGCATTCACTCATGGTCATCCTGACATTTTTCCAAAGGCTAAGGCTCTCACTTGCTGATTTTCACACCTGAGGATCATTTTTCTTCTGCTGTCATTTTCTACCTCCTGATGTCAATGTTAACATTGCTACAAATAGACATTGCCTCAAGAAAACACACACGCCATTTCTGGCTAAAAGGAGACTATGTCTTTGCTAAAACTGCCTCTACATCACTTGTCTGTGAGAATTGCTGACAGGATTATTTTTCTTTTGTACCCCTGGGAAAATAATTCTTCTACATCCTGAATGTCCTTTGAAGTCAGTAGTAAACATAAATAGGGTGTCAAAAGAAATTACATTCTAATCTTTTATAATGTACTTAATAGTATATTCTGAATATAGCTCTGCAAAAAGATTTATAGAGAGGTGAATGGCACACACACACACACACACACACACACACACACACACACACCACAGAATTATGAAATGTTGAGTGAGAAATAAACCATCTCTTTGGCTACTTTTATAGCAGCACTGCAATTAATATTTTTAAAATAATTTTTTAAATTATGCCTTTGATAAATGAATCAATAAGATGAGTTTTTATGTATAATTAAGAATTATTTCTACCTCTGAATATGATTTTTCTTTCTTTCTTCTTTTTTTTTGCGGTACTGGGGATGGAAATCAGGGGCATTCTACCTCCAAGCTATACCCCCAGCCCTATTTTTTAATTTGAAACAGGGTCTCACTAAGTTGCGGAGTGCCTTACTAGGTAGCTGAGGCTGGCCAGGAACCCGGATGCTCTGTCTCAGCCTCCCAAATGCTAGGATTACAAGCATGAGCCACCATGCCCGACTTCTTTCTTTTTTATGTATAAAGAATTATACCTTGTGTTTTTCATTTCTTATCTCAGTATATTGAAAATAAGATCGTCACAGGGAAAGAATTTTCAGCCCACTAATCCTAGAATAGATGTGTACATTTCTAGACTCAGGAAAATAACTAAACAGGGGAGGAATTTTTTTAAATGAATTTAAGAGAGGTGATTAATGAAGAAAGACTCATGTCAAGTTGGAAGGAGGCTCAAGTGTTAACAGAGCAATAAAGCTGTCTTATTCAACAGAGACACTTGATATTGGGGGACAGATATGAAATAATCAGGGTAATGGAGGACTAGAAATCAAGAAATCTAATATGATTGATGTAAATTGTAGATTTAAGACTATGAGTTAGAGTTTTATTTATTTTCACGAACCTCTGAAATAAATTTCAGGTGAATGAAATAACAGGTATCAACTTAAAAATTTTCAACAAAATTATGAAGTATTATTGAAGATAGATAACAGAGCTCTAAACTTTACATCAAACTTCATACAAATGTGAATGTGAGGATGAAGAAATAAGGCTCTGATGGTTATTCAGACTAAGCACTAACAAAATGGCAAGGATATTTTAATTATAAGGCAAGTATTATAGTAGTATATTATAAATAACATTAATTTTACTAATTTAAGTGCCCAAAATATTTCTGAGATAAGTTCTCATGAAGTTTTATTATACTTATGTGCATAATTTTTCCTCAAGAATCAAATTGAATTATGGAATATGAGCATATTTAGTGTTTTTGTTTAGATATTTTTATTTTTCATGTCCAAATTGTTTAATGCCTCATCTACAGTATTCTATATATCTCAACAGTTTTTTCAAATTATGTACCATTTTCCTTAAATTATGTACATATCCATCAAGGAAATATGTATATATGAATTAAAAATTGACTTTTATCTGTATGAAGGGACAGGTCTTTTTAAAAATAGCCAATGAGAAACTAAATTTACTTTGATAAAAAAAAGACAGCCAGAGACACATCTAGAAATCCCACGGAATTTTCTTTAACAGTAAAGGTAAAATATTGTAGTGACCATAAGACAGAAGAGTATGTCCTCTGACTGGTCTTCTCATTTGAATTTAAATATGATCTGGATAAAATTAATTTTAACGCAATACGAGACTTGAATTAAAATAGACATAGACACAAGCATGCACACCACATGTCCATTGCCCTGTCCAAAACAAAAAGTAAATGTAAATATAAGAGAGAGCAGAAAGAAAAAAATGTAAACACTAGAGACATCTGGTGATGACTGGTGACAAGAATGCTGCTTTTAACAAAGCAATTAAACCTTCAGCCATTTGTAAGTTTGAAAAAATGAATAGAATACTACATTCACAAGCTGCAGACACTCAAGTGAGCATGGATGCTCTGAAACATAAGTCTAATACAATTGAATATTGAGAATGCATTAAAGTTGTGACATAAAAAGAAAATTAGTTTGTGTGTATATGAGTGTGTGTGTTACTTGGGACTGAACTTAGAGGCATTCTACTTCCAAGTTATATCCCCAGCCTGATTTTATTTCTTATTTGGAACAGGGTATTACTAAGTTGCCTAGGATGGCTTTTAACCTGCGATCCTCCTGTCTCAGCCTCCCAAGTACTGGATTTCAAGCATGTGCCATCATGACTGTTAAATTAAAAATTTATAAAAACACAAATAAAACTAATTGAGAATAAAGCATAGCACAGCAGATATACGGAGATTACAATGATATTCACACTGGTACACCTTAAAATATAGATTTGGAAAATTACTAGTAAGCATTACTTGCAAAACTCTCTCAACGAGAAAAAGCTAAATTGTTAAACTATTAAAAAAACTGGAAATGATAAATTTGTTGTAGTGTCAGTCAATCTATTTTAAAAAAAGATAGTTTCAATCATATAAAAAGTCTTCTAAGCCAGTTTAGTAGCACAAGTTTACATCTTAGTACTTGGGAGGATGAGACAGGACGATCTCATATTTAAGGACACTCTCAGCAACTTATCAAGACTCTTTTTTCAAAATAAAAATTAAATAAAGCTGGGGATGTAGTTCAGAAGTAGAATGCATCTGAGTTCAATCCTCAGTACCAAAACCAAAACAAAACCAACAGAAGTATTCTTGAGAATACACAAATGAAAAAATGATTGTCTCTGTTTTTTCTCTAAGAGAAATCTAACTTGGATACCAGAGCTACATAAGAACAGCTTGGTCATATCAAACTCATTAAAAAATGTAGATGAAAATATCCATGCAAACTAGATGAAAATAAAACAAACAAGCTTGCTTTATACAAATGATAATACATCCAGACAAAAATACATTTATTTTGAAAAGTAGACTTTTTATTTATTTATGTATGTATATATGTATGTATGTATTTGCAGTACTGAGGATTGAACTCAGGGGCATTCTACCCCGGAGCTACACCCCCAGCCCTAATTTTTATTCTTTATTTTGAAACAGGGTCTCACTAAGTTGCGGAGGGCCTCACTAGGTAGTTGAGGCTGGCCGCGAACCCAGATCCTCCAGTCTCAGCCTCCCAAATGCTGGGATTGCAAACATGCACCACCACACCCACCTGGAAAGCAGACGTTTTAGAAAAATGTATAAATAATATTCCACACAGTAATAGAATCATATATATATATATATATATATATATATATATATGCAGACATGTTTACATATAAACTCTTATATATTATATATTTTATTTGATGACAAATATTATTTGATAAAATCCAAACCACAATTATGATTTAGGTGAATATTAATCTAGGAACAGATTGAAGGAAAATTCATAAGCTTGGTAATGAATTCTAAAAGAAATAAATATGTCGTTAATGGACAAACATTAAAATTTCCTTAGCTGAGTGTGGTGGTGCACACTTGTAATCTCAGTACTTGGGAGGCTGAGACAGGAGGATTGCAGGTTCACAGCCAGCCTCAGCTACTTAGTGAGGTCCTCTGCAACTTAATGAGACCCTGTTTCAAAATAAAAAATAGGGCTGGGCATGTAGCTCAGAGGTAAAATGCCCCTGGGTTCAATCCCCAGTACTGAAAAAAAAAAATAGAATTTCCTTTAAAAAAAAAATCAAGAATGTTTCCTATCACTATTTTAAATCATTATTGTCTCGCTTACTAAAGAGCAAAAAGAGAAAGAAGGAAAAAGGCAAATAAAGACATAATAATTGAAAACAATGTCTTTACTAAAAACTGGTTTAATTTTCCATGAGAAAATCCTCAGGAATTCCTCATACTCATTACTAGAAATCTGTTTCATGTCTATATAGCATGAGAAGCAAATAATGCTAGCTTTTTTTAAGACAATTTTTATAGCCAAAATGGCCAGTAGGTACTAAACAGAAATGTAAAGATATATTAAAAGTGGTTATGGAATATTATAAATTTTCTTGAAAAATTACCTGCAGTATTTACTTTTTTGTATGAAGACTTAATATTGCAAAGTGTAAATTATACCAAATAAATTGATGTTATACATTCAATATAATGTAAGTCATAACCAATTATCATTTTGCCAAGAATATAATAAACTGACATAACAAATTGTATTGAAAAGTAAGTAAAGCACCAAGAATAGGAGAATCCTAATTGTAACTTGTCCTAATATGTATTAATTATAAAATGTGCTGAGGTCAAGCCAAGTAATACCACTTTCTTGGTACTTGGCTTGCCTTAGTTGTAGGCAATAAAGGGTGCATTATCTGTATCAACTTTAAAAGCAATAGTAAAAGTGACTAAAAGTTCTTTTGTTCCTATATTATCAGCATTATTTGTTGACAATTTAAAACCTTGCTAGTGGTACAATTTTCCTCTGTGTTGGGACAATCTATTCCAAATGACCCTCCCTTAGTATTTCACTAGTTAATAACAAGGTTAGAAACCCACGTAAGTGTTGCACTAGTGCAGACATAATAGTTAAATTTATTGGTGCAACAGAGCCCCTAGACACAGAGCCATGATACATGGCATTAATACATGACAGGGCCATTTATAACTGAGAGCATGATGAGATCATCTGTTTGTGTGCCAGAAGGAAATGAATGGCACCATCAAAATTTCAATTGAGAGTGTTTTAATGATGAATATATGAATAGAGTTGTGGGTGGAGCCAATGTAATGAAAAAGTATTCATAAAGTTTTAAAAGACTAGTAATGGGCCCCCCAAATCAAGAGAAAGCAACAAGCAACAGGCCTGAAGAAGAGAAGGAAGAACAATACCTGACTCTCTCCCAGGCCTGAAAAATAAGACATCTTTCAGCAGCTATCGCCATTGAAATAAAAATAAACAAACAAACAAACAAAACACATAAATGCAATGCCATAGAGCAAGGATGAGAGAAAAGTGGATACTTCTACTTCATTCTTCTCTCCTCTCACTGTAGCCCTCCCTACCTGTGGTTCCAACTATTCAAATCCAAACAGAAGCCAAAGGTCAGCATTTGTAGTATTGTAGGCAATGCAGCCCACAAAGGTCAGTGTCCCAGAGCATAGATCAACAGAGCTGAGGGTCATCTGATAAATGGGGAATAACTTGTGTGGGGCCCAGAGTAAAGACCAGCAGTGATGACATGACCCTGCTGACCCTTCACAACTGTAGTTGTACATTAATCCCATGAAGTTGCAGATGTATATATAGTTATGTAAGCATGACCAGGTAATACACAACTCCCATGTGCATACCACAGCAGCCTGAAGTGTGCCATTTTATCCAGACACTATATAAAGGATAGGTGTATAAAATAAAATTGTTGTTTTCCTCCATATGGCCAGTCTGTATTAATTCTTTTTGCTAGGGATTTCCCCGCCAAAACCTCCCCTGTATGGCCTTGACAAGGGGCTCTGACAATTGGCATAGTTGGCAAGATGAGGTGATTACCCCAGTGCCTCTCTGGAGGAATAGCCCTGAGAGGAAAAACCTAGAGTGGAGGTAATGTAGCCCCTGGTCTCCCTGTGGTTCCTGGTAGTGGAATATCTGGCAGTATAGACCCCACCAGAGGATTGGGACCAGATATATCTCCAGCCAGAAGAAGTACAAAAGGCTTTAAAATAAAAGTGCTGGAGCCACAGGTTCTAGCATACATCAGCAACTCCGCGGGCTGGGTGGGACATCCCAGCTGCAGCAGCAGAGGTGCAGACTCAGAGGTTGTGAAGGCTGGCCCCATAGGGGAGGTTGGTGGGGACTGACTCAGCAGCTTCAAGACCCACAAGTTTGATCATGGTGGACTTGTCTGAGCTATGATGGCCCCAGCAGCAGTATGGAATAAGTCAGGTTGCCACTGGACTGCACATGCTGTAAACCACCACAGTAATGAGAGCTGGAAGGTGGATAGACTAGAGACTAGGGTCGGGGTGCCTGGTTAGTGGAAGAATGGGCTGCTGCATGTGAAATTGACTTTTTATTGGTTTCCTCTGCAATGCCCAATTCTTCCTGGCATTGATGGTTTGATGTGCTTTGGTGATTTAGGGAATCATACGTTTACCTCCCAAGCAGTATGAAGTGTATATATCCCCCATAACTGAGTATATTCTGGGATTGGGCACATTACAGGGACTGACTGTACAGACAACTGTTGGAGAATTCTGGCTATGTGTATTTGTGGTAAAGACTATCACTAGAGGACATCCCCATCATGCTCCCTTAAAATTGCCCCAACCTGTGCAGTCTGCTGAGGGCTAACCTTGTGGCTGTCTCAATAGAGAGCATAATACTGGTTAATTGGGCACTGCTAATTGTAGGACAAGGATATGTGGGAGGACCTATGGAAATAGGGCCTCCAGGAAGGAGCTACTATACATCATGTTCCAGGTCATAGACTTTGGCAGGCCCCTGGTAATGAGGCCATTGATACTTTACCAAAAGTTTGAACTCTCTGACTACCCCAGAGCCCTTGTCAGTAGCATCATAGCTATATAAGAATCTAGAACATGTAGGTAGTAGCAGTGGGGATTGCCCCTTACTCATGATCAAGCACATAGATGCTGAATACAGAGACAGGTGTGGTGGTGCACAGCTGTAATCCTAGTACTCAGGAGGCTAAGACAGGAGTATTGCAGGTTTAGGATAGCCTCAGCAAGTAGTGAGACTAAGAAAAGTAGCAAAATCCCATTTTGAAATAAAAATAAAATAGGTCTAGGGGTGTTGCTTGTAGGTAGAACGCCCCTGAATTCAATCATCAGTACCACACACATACAAAAATAAAGTACAATAAAAGCTGTAATGCAGTATCCTTGATGTGCAGAACACCACCACAGAGATGTAGGGTTCCTACAACCATGGGACATGTTTCCAGATGTACTCAACCTTTCCAGAAGTGGCAGGTTGACTATGTTGGTCCACTGATGATGGATTAGGTTTCCCGTATTGTCTGATGGCTCTGGGTATGGCCACAGGTTTGGGTTTTGCCTACCCTGTAGCAAAGGCCGACCAGTGACATACTGTAGCTGTGTTTGAACAGTTGTCAGTGGCCTATGGTTAGCCCCTGATAGTGGCAAGTTACAGAGGTACTCATTTTACAGGCCAACAGGTACACAGCTGGGCTAAGGACAATGATGTACATTAGGATTTGCATGTTCTCTACTGGCCCAAAGTGGCCAGAATGATTGAATGCTTTAATAGACTCCTAAAAGAGAAGCTGAAGCCTCAGTCCCCATTGGAAGAGGTGATGGGCACCAAGTGCCTGTAGCAGTGTGGCTTTTAAATGAACAACCTCACTGTATTGGGCAGTCCCCCTTAGATAAGGTAATAGCAGGAATGCTTTGTACCTTTAAGTTAACAGGAACCCAAGTCGTAACTCCCTGCATATAAACTATTGGCCCTGGGGCAGCAAGCTGTCTGGCAGTATCCCTGGTGTGTACAGGTGTCTCAGGAGCCATGAGTTTCACTTCTGGAACCATGATGCCTTGAACAGAAAACCCAGTTACAACTGGACCCTTGGATAGCTGCCTGGCCCTGTGCCATAGAGGTCACACTTCCCCCATGGATGGAAAGCATAGTTTTTTAAAGATATACAAGTCATAAGAATATGGTCAATTCCCTTGTATTCCTTGGAAAATGTTCCCAACTCTTTATCTCCTACCCGGGGCACTTTGGTTGTTACCACTACCCTGGAGCATCCATTAGTCCAACCACTGTTCTTTTGCAAGATGAACACATCATTTGCATCTTCCCAGAAGGGAAGGATTTATCTATAAGGATCTCTCTCTCTCTCTCTGCCCTTTTCTACCATCCAGGTTATTAATCCACTGGCAGGGAACAACTGACTTTCCTGGGCACACACATTTGCAAGACTGCACAATTTGTCCCATTTCTGGATCTACACTGAGATAGCAGTGGAAACAGCCAAAGTTCTCCCACGACAAATCACTCCTGGTACTGTAGACAACTGGAATACCTTATGAACCTGAAACCACAGAAGCCCAGCATGTAGTGAATGATGCTGTGCAATAAAAGACTTGTTGGACCGAGATCTTAGTAACATTCCTCTCTTGTTGAGATATGCTACAGAAACTGGGTGGGCTTAACAGGAGAACATGTAGAGCTTTCAACATAGAACTTTTTTGTATAGAACAGGTAAATTGGTCTGTGATCAATTAAAATGCTGGATGACTGCCCCAAGATTTATGTCAGAATGTAGGGGCTGATACTATACCTACAGGTAGATAGCTTAGCCCAACATGCTGCTGAAGTTTTAAATATGTCTACTGGGCTCTTTCCCTTTTAATGGACAAAACCACTTAGATGCAGAAGGTGTTTTTCACAATAGAATGGCATTGGATATGCTCACTGTTGCACAGGGTGGGATGTGTGCTTTTCTTCATGTAGAATTTTTGGTATAAATTCCAGACAACCAGCAGCAGGTACAGCAAGCCTTAGGGGAGATGGATGTGGAAGTACAAGCTACTCAGGTCTTACAGGAGGACCCACTTACAATCTGATGGAACTCACTGGAATCCTCCTGAAGATGGGTATTGACAATCCTGGCCCATGTGGCTAAATGACTCTTAGTTTCCTGTTACACTCTCTAGTGCTATGTGGTCTCTGGGCACAATGCAATGCTTTTTGGGTCAAGTCACATGCTGTCACCTTAACAGTTTTCTGGCAACACTTAGAACCAAAAGTTATAAACCACTCTGCTCATACAGACTCTAGTTAGGATATCTAGCACTTAACATCACCCCCAACAAGAGTATATCTCTAATACCTAGGGAAGAGCATTTATATCATTAGCTTTGGCCTGACCCAGTCTTATACTTTATATTAAGTGGATGAATCCTTTTAGATTGTATCTTTCTTTTTGTTCTGAGAATATTTCTAAGTAAATAGGCAGTATTATACAGTTATAATTTACCTTATATAGAGAAGGCAGACAATTTACTTTTTTATCTACACCAGCATCTAAATATCAATGATGAAGTGATGAGAATAGTCTCCTTTTGAGGCTGTAACAGCAGGGAATGTCACTGAAGGAAGGTTCCTTTTTTATGTATTGGGAATTGAACCCCAGGGCATTATACCTTTGAGCTATACCCCTAGCCATATTTATTTTTATTTTTATTTTATTTTTGTGTGTATGTCACTAGGGATTGAACATAGGGGCATCTTATCTCTGAACTATACCCACAGTCCTTTTTATTTTTTGTTTTGAAACAGGGTCTTGCTAGGATGCCAAGAGTCATGCTATGTTGTTGAAGTTGTCCTCAAACTCACAATATTCCTTTCTTAGCCTCCCAAGTACTGAGATTATAGGCATGAGCCATCATGCCCAGTTTAATTTTTATTTTGAAAAATGATCTCATTAAGTTACCATGCCCTGGCCTGGAACCTACAATCCTCCTGTTTAAGTCTCCCAAGTACTGGGATTACAGGCATGTGCTATGGCACCTGACAGAAAGCTACTTTCTTGGATGTAGTCCAGTACAGTTGCTCCCTGGGATGCAGGAAATGACAAAAGCTAATTATGATGATGTCCCTGCTTTTGAAGCCTAACATAGAAAATCTCTCTCTGAATGGCTTTTGGCATGGAACTGAGGGCAGCATGAAAAGGATACATATCATTTGTACAGACAGCTACCACTGGATAAGACACCATTAAGAAGAGGAAGCTCTGGTTGGCAAAGATTCTTGAGAAATCAAGATGCTATCTGTTCAGACTACTGTCTCTGAATTCATCTTCTAGAAGTCACTGATCTCTTATAAAATTTCTCAAATAAATAATGTCTCATATTCTGTCTCCAGAGACTTTGTATGGTCTTTCCACATCTCTACCACTGTCCAGGCACAACTTGGCTATAGATTTAGTAGCCCTAATACTTCACATACTTTTTTGAGCCTCCACAAATTTTCCTGATTTTTTACTTGAGATTTGATTTGGAAATTCAAGCCTTTAAACTTACTTATTTAGTTTTTTATTCAGGTATTCCCTTAAAGGAAGTCAGAATCAGCAGGAAATCCATCCCAAAAGGCTTGTTAGTGATCAGTTGTCACCATTTGTTTTCACAATGACTGAGTGCCATAACCTGATAATCTCTCAAAACTATTCTTTCTACCTTAATGTCATCTCATTCTACAATCTATAATAAAGTGCGTGATTTTGGTCACTGCATGCTATGGATTACCAAAGTCACATTTCCTAACAAAAATATGTTTAACCAAGAACTTATCGGATATCAGAACAAAATCTCAGAATTTCCTGTTCTTGCAACAATTTCCTTTAAACACAGCAGTTTATAGTACCTCAAAGTTGTCTTTGGTGTGACCTTATTTCACATGTATTGCACCAAACCCTATACATTCAATACTAATCCTAGTACTGATAAAGTAAACACCCTATGGTACTAATGACTTGCATTTAACAACTTGATTGTTTTGAGTTCTTTAATAATTGCATTACAATTTTGGTAATCTCTTCTTAATACAGAAATAATTTATTGTATAGAAATAAATCGCAAAATGTTTTATTAAGGATAATTTAGAATAATATTTAGTTTAAATGGTTTTTATTGAATTGTATTCATGACTCTAGAAACAGACAGCCTTTCAAAGCAGAACAAGTGTCAAGAACTCAGGGGCTGCAGAGTGGTCAAACAACATTTATGGACAGGAAACAGTAGGCAGATAGAGAAAACAAATAATAGATCATAAAAGTGATTCTTAAGAGCTTTATAAAAATTATAACTGTTAATCCTACTTGATTTACTTAAACAACAGGATAAGAAACCAACTTTTGATTTCATATGAACTATCAGAAGAAAATAATGTACATAAAATTGACTTGGATTATGTAAATGTGGATTTGATTTTATTTCCTTTTCTGTTGTTTATTATTAAATGGAAGAAAGAATAAATTACAAGTTGCATTGAGTACTGTGTTTAAACTTAATTGGTTCTCCTTTCAGACTCTATGTTTCTTTTTTCTTTTCTTTTCTTAAAATTTTCAAGGTTAGTGAATTACCAAGTTCTTTCTAAAACTTGCAAAAGTATTAAATCTTGAATTACTGTTTCTTAAATCCAAACAAGTTTCAATTCATCTTAATAATCCATGAAGCTGCAAATGTAGCAGATAATTATTTTTCTCTCAAGATAAGAAAGCTCATAGGTCATTCTGTTTATATGGGAATTGAAACTGTACTACTACATTGAGAGCCAAAACAATTAGCGAAATAATTCTGCAATGTTTGCAGTATTCCATGTCTTTCAACTCATGTTTGTCTTGTTTCCAAATAATTAATGTTAAATATCTTTCTACTGCTTTCCTTGATAGTAATGGATTTTTATCATGGTGGGCTGAGCAGGATATTTCAGAGAAAGCTAAGCATTGTTACACTTGCATTTATCTGCCTTGATGGAATGAAATAATGCAAAGCTTGGTGAATAGTTAATACAATTATCTTGTCACTGAAGCTGACTCCTCCAAATAGCAATAGATAAAGTCATCTGAGGTTAGATTCATTTTGTAACTGTTTTTCCAAGGACAAATATCACTGCAGGCAATGAGGGTGAAAATAACTTTTTAATTCCCCGTAAATACAGAAACAATAAAGGTTCAACCTGTAAGAAGTGAGATATTAGTGGAGAAATTAATTCATGTCTTTTACTAAACTGTAATTCATTTTTGTATGCTTTATTATTAGCACAATATGCTTGAAAATAAAAAATACTTTAATACATTTAATAAATATATGTGTTAATATCTTCTAACAAGAAAAAGGGTTTAGAATTAAATATTAACTAATACATATTTTTGGCATTTTATCCTAATAGTTTTCCCTGTGTCTCTATTCATGTGCAAAAATAATTTAATGTGGGCATAAAAATTGAAGTCTGTCAATTCTTTTTTTTTTTTTTTGTTAATTGGTGCATTGTAATCATACATCTTTGTTAGGTACAAACTGCTAAAGGCATATATGCACACATTTTTCATTTAACCCCTTCCCCAATTCCCACCCCATTATTCCCTTGCCCTCCCTCCTTCTCTAGTTCAGTTTAGTGATTGACTTTGATATATTTGTGAAAGTATATCATGTGCATTAGGGTGTCTCCCCCCCCATCCATCACCTTCAGTTAAGTCAACTTCTGCTGCTTATCTAGGGTTTCTCCTTTTTTATCTGGAGTCCCTCCTATGCCCCATCTTCTCCCTAGAATCCGCATATTAGGAAAAACATAAGTCTGTCAATTCTTAATAAATCAGATATGTAGAGATGCCTCAAAGCAGGTAGTATGTGTTATGGCTTGAATTTAGAATGTCCCCCAAACTAAGACAGCCATGTTGGAGGTAGGCCTTGGTTACTGAGGAGGGGTTCCTGGTGTGTGGTCTTGCAGATTATATAAGGTTCCTCCTCCCCTTGCTTTCTCTCTGTTTCTGGTCTTCACAATATAAGAGCAGAGTGTGTTCTCTCTCTCTCTTTCTCTCCCTCTCTCTCTGTCTCTTTTGCCATGCACTAACTTCTTCAGATTTCACCTGACCTAACATTGAGCAGAAGTCTGACCTAACATTGACCTGAAGTCTCCAGAATTGTAAGCATATAAATCTTCCTGCTACACTGTTGCCATCAAGTGTTTTGGATTACAGTGATGAGAATGCTGACATAAACAGTATGGTCAAACCCTTAAGTTTCTTCCTCTCCACTTTCTTCCCCAGTCATAATGAAGCCAACAGCTTCACCTTCTGAGAGCAAAGTTTTCCCTTTCTCTAAAATTTTACTAGAGTTAAGCTAGTACTTATTCATATTTAACCTAACCAATAGTAAATCATAACTAAGCCCTTACTTATTAATTTGGTATTGTGAAGACTTCTTTGAGTACTATTTTAAATTTGTTTCTTACTGTGTTTTCATGGAGACTGTAGTTATCACAAAGCGTCCGTAGTTTGTAAGTAAATCAAACCATTGCTGCTTATACTGTCAAAAGTTTGTCTATATGGCAATCTGGAGCATATAATATTGCAGAGCCTCTTGTCTGTAGGAATGAGAAGCATAAAGTCTCCAAGTAGATCTTTAAGGAATGATAATTGGAGCAAAACGTGCTTCCAGTCTTTGGATCCGGGAATCATACTACCTTCTGTTTAGGGCACTATCAATTAATGTTTCTAATTTAGTTTGTATACTGAAACCTAGAGAAAATTACCACATGTTTGAAGAATATTGCTTCAGGGTTTTGTGTCTCAGTGATATTTGAAAATGGTCATCCCCAGGCTCTATCAAATCATCTATTTCTGTATGGTAGAATATATTAATATACCTAAAGGATACTATAATTGTGGGGCTACTCCCTCCTTTTCCTCAAAGTCAAGTAGATACCTCTTTGGATAGTATATTGTATGGGATTCCATGCATGTGAATCAAACATTCAATAAAACCCCAGATAATGTTTTTGGTTGAGGCTCTGTGAGTAGGATAAACAAACCCATACCTGGATTAAATGTTCATTTCAATTTTTTGAGGAACTGCCCAACTGTTTTTAGTTGGGGCTCTGTGAGTAAGAAAGAAAAAAATATTACTTGGACTAAATGTAAATTTTAATTTTTTGAGAAACTATCAAACTATTATTCATAGTGGCTATAATAATTACATTCCTACCACCATTGTATAATAGATCCTATTGTTCTACATTATTGCCAGAATTTGTAACATTTTTTTTCTTGAAATCAGCCATTCTAACTGGGAATTTGCCATGCTGGGTTATTTCTGTGATCAAACCCTATGGATTGACATTGAATCTAGGAGAAAAGTTGATATAAATACTGAGAAAACACCTTTTCCCTTATCCAGAAAAGATGATGTCTCTGTTATCTTCCTATGAAGAGGGAGTGGGAATATACTTAATAGAAAAGTGTGTATTTAAGTAAATTTAAGTACTACCTTCTGAAATAACTTCTGTACTAGTAGTAGCAAAACTTTCTCACTGTTTCAATTTATATAAACATTTTACTGCAAATAAATTTTATAATAATTATATTTTATATAAAATCAAATTACTCTATTTTCTCTGTGTTTTATTATAGAAATCTATGCAATGTCATTTTAATGAGCACATATAACCAACATTTTGGTTTAGATTGCCCATTTAACATTCAAGTTAATGCCATAAATAGTTAATAAATAATTATAAATACATTTCCAGTAGAATGATCACCACACTTTTGAAGAGTTCTCTTTAGTAACATAGATTAAATACTCTTGAGGGTGGTCCATAGTTAACAATCAATTTTTAATGCCTATTCCTTTTCTAACTTATTTTCAGCTTTATTAGTGTATAACTAACCAAAATTAAATATATTATCATGTGGGGTCCTCCTGACGAAGGGGGCCCCTACCCTGAACTCCCTGGAGCATCTACCCCAAAAAGGGGGTTCCCCGCAGAAAAGGAAGGTCGCGCTGCAATGAACACATGGCAGGGACTGAGCATCAGAGGACTCGTCCGTTTATTACATAAGGGGCAAAGAATTATATAGAGCAGAGCCTGAGGGGTGTCTCCTTGCAGGGCCAATCAGGGTAAATGTCATCTTGTTCATGCCTCTTTGGCCCAGTCCAAAAGCTGATCACGCGCCGGTCACACTACCAGGGACCTATCAATGTCTTGATCACGCTGAGGAGACATCGCTCGTCCAATCCTGGTCTCTGGTAAACACTCTTAGGTCTCTGCCCTCGCCACTTCCCCTCTGCGCCATCTTTGATGCCTTTTTTTCCTTTCTGTTGGGTGGGGCTACCACCTTCTCTCTGGGGATCTTTCCCCACATTATCATATACAATGTGATGTTTTCATATGTGTATGCAATGTGAATTAGTTACTACATACCACTTTAATTTACCTATCATCACCTCAAATAATTTGTGATTGTACAGATGGTAAGAATATTAAGATATACTCTCAATAAATTCAAGTGTAAATTAGGGTACTATTGCAGTATTGTTAACTGTAGTTAACAATTGTACACTACACTGTAGGTGACTACAATGAATATGACTGTATCTCTACTTTAAATCCACAGAAAATTTTTAATCTTGTAACTGAAAGTTTGAATCCTTTAACCAATATCTCCCTATCCTGGCAACCATCATTCTAAACCTAGTCTCTACGTCCATGAGCTGAACCTCTTTAGATTCTTCATATAGGTGATACCATATGGTATTTTTCTCTCCCTGACTTATCACTCAGCATAATACCCTCAATGTTCATCCGTGTTGTTGCAAATTATAGTATTTCTTTCCTTTTATGGCTGAAACATACTCCATTTTGTGCGTGTGTGTGCATGTGTGTGTGTGTGTGTGTGTGTGTGTGTGCCACAATATCATTGATCTACCTATTATTAATCACTTGTACTGAATAACCCTATATACAAATCAGTGAGTTAATACCTGTCCAAGAGTCACTAATAGAATATTCAGGAAGATGTACCTTGTTCCACATATATGCTAAGTTTTATTTTCAACTCCAATCACCACTGCCCATTGCAAGTATTTAAAAAATTAACTCTATAGAAACCCAGTGTAAGCCCCAATACACTCATATACATGAAATTCAGCCAGCAAAAATAAGAGTTTCAAAAAATATAAAAAAATAGAAAGTTAAATACGATGGAAAAGACTATCTTTTTCCAAATGATTCAGAGTCTTCTGTATATTTAGTCACTAGAGTGAGATTTGGATACTTAGATATAGCCTATAGATATTCTGTCTCAAGTAAGAATTACATGTAGAGGCCATTTATCCCATGTTTGGGGCACTGAATTATAGTCTCCTTGCTGTTTGGTTGCCTCCAAGAGAGCAAAGTGATTTAGCCCAGTTCAATTTCAGCAAGTTGATAACTTTGCCCTTGCACATCAGTTAACTTGAATCACAGCTGACTCTGTTAGGTGCTCTGTCATTCCACATTTCACTCTGTTTGTGCAAAACCTCGGTTTAGTTTAATGCTTTCTGACCTTCTGTGCAAGCTGGGTAGTTCAGCAGAAATAATGAGCCTTTAGCAGGATCTAGGTCTAATTTGTAGTGAAATGTTGGGGCACATGGTCTCTGACAGCTTCTTCAGAAATAAGTTACTCTGCTAATAAGAATCAACCAAATGAGCCATGTGACATGAAGGGAAACTCAAAGAAAGTAGAAATTGTATTAATGCTATACCCTTTCATTTTTTATGTCTATTTCTTATAAAACAAGATTTTCATGATTTATCTGAATATGAAACATTGAGAATTGGCAACTAGTTTTTTTTGTGCTTGAGATGGTACACAGAATTAGATGTGAGTATTCAAATAGAAAAATATAGTATGAGATTTTAGTCAGCCTACTCTGTATTCAGAGACAGATTATTATGAAATTTATCTTCTGCTGTATGCAAAACATTCTTAAAAGAAATGATACACTTTTATTTTGTACAGGGCTTTAATTAAGTAGTGACTTCCTGGTAAATGTTTTAATGGATGTTAAAAAATTAAAAGAGAAAAGTTAACTTTGTGATAATAAAAATATATAAGTAAATTTAAAATATCTTTTAAATGTTGGTAATTTTATTTTTATGTGCTTTTATTGGTGCATTATTGTCTCACATGATTATATAAATCATATTGACATTGACATATATGTACACAGCACTTAGTGGCCTCTCCCTGCATCCCTGTCTCCCCACTTCCCATACAGAGTACTGAGATTGACATTGGGATTTTCACATATGTACATAGTCGATGTTAGTATTGCCAATAGTGAACCTCAGTCTTCTCCCTCTTCTTCCCTTAGACACTTTCCTGGCTCCACTGGTGTTTCTTTTCCATTATTTGGAGTCCCTCTGGTATCACAGTTACTCCCTAGCTTGCACATATTAAAGAAAACATATGTCCTTTCACTATCTGTGACTGGCTAATTCACTTAACATAATGTTCTCCAGGTTCTTCCATTTTCTTGCAAATGGCATTATTTTATTCTTTATTGCTGAGTAGAATCCCATTGTGTGTGTTTCCCATAATTTTGCAATCCATTCATCTGTTGATGGACACCTGGTTTGGTTACATAATTTGGCTACTGCGAATTGTTCTACTATGAACATGGATATGCATATATTACTGTATTTCTCTATTTTCAGACTCTTTGGAAAGATACCCAGGAGTGGTATAGCTGGATCATATGGTGGATCCATTCCCAGTTTTCTAAGGAATCTCCACACTGACCTTCATAGAGGCTGCACTAGTTTACAACCCCATCAACAGTGTAGAAGAGTTATTTCTCCACATCCTCACCAGCATTTACTGTTATTTGACTTCTCGATGATTGCCATTCTGATTGGGGTCAAATGGAATCTTAGTGTAGTTTTGATCTCCCTAATTATTAATGATGTTCAACATTTTTTCATGTATCTATTGGTCATTTGTATCTATTTGGTATTTTGTAAATTGTCTCTTCAATTCAGTTATCCATTTATTGATTGGGCTATTTTTTTCTCTAGTGTAATTTTTTAAAGTTCTTTGTATATTCTAGGTATTATATTGGTTTGGAGGTTATTGGGAATGGAATTATTTTCTGTATTTCTTTCTCTGTGGATTCATGGTTGGCATACAGAAAATCTACTGATTTTTTTAGGTTGATTTTGTATCCTGCTACTTTGCTGAATTTGTTAACAAGCTCTCATAGTCTTTTGGTTGAGTTTTTTGGGTCTTCTACATATAGGATCGTGTCATCTGCAAATAAAGATAATTTTAATTCTTTTTCAATTTTAATTCCTTTGATATACTTCTCTTGTCTTATTGCTCTGGCAGGAGTCTCAAGGACTATATTGAAAAGAGTGGTGATATTGGGCATCCTTATCTTGTTCCTGGTTTTAAAGGGAATTCCTGAAGTTTTTTCCCCTTTCAATAAGATGTTGGCTTTGGGTTTATTGTATATTGCCTTAATGATGTTGAGATATATTCCTTCTATTCTGATTTTCTGCAATGTTTTAGCATGAATGGACATTGGAATTTGTCTAATTCTTTTTCAGCATCTATTGAGATGACCATGTAATTTTTGTTGTTAATTCTATTTACATGGTGAATAGCATATATTGACTTGCATATGTTGAATCCCCCTTGATTTCCTGGGATGAAACCAACTTGGTCATGATGTACAATTTTCATGATACAGTTTTGAATGTGCATGGCTAGTATTTTGTTTAGAACTTTTGCATCTATGTTCATCAATTATATTGATCTGTAATTTTCTCTTTTTTTTGTAGTATTTTTACTTGGTTTTGGAATTGATGTGATACTGGTCTCATAGGAGTTTGGAAGAATTCCATTTCTTTTGATTTCATGGCATAAATTGTGAAGTATTGGAACTAGTTTTTCTATAAAGGTTTTGTAGAATTCAACTGGAAATACATCTGGACATGAGATTTTTCTTTGGTGGCAGAATTTCTATTGCTGTTTTTGTATCTTTACTTGCTATTCATCAGTCTAGGTTTTCTATGTCCTCTTAGTTCAATTTAAGTAGGTTGTATGTGTTTAGAAATCTGTTAGTTCCCCACTGTCTGTGATAATGTCTCTTTTTTCATTTCTTATTTTAATAAATTGGGTTGATTTTTTCTTTTGGTTATGTTGGCTAGGGGTTTGTCGATCTTATTAATCTTTTCAAAGAACCAGCATTTTGATTTGTTGAGTCTTTGTATTTTATTCTGTAATTCATTTATTTCTGCTATGATTTTAATAATTTCTTGTCTTCTGCTGGCTTTGGGATTGGACTTTGTGTGTGTGTGTGTGTGTGTGTGTGTGTGTGTGTGTGTGTGTGTTTTAGGTATATCATTAGATTGTTTATTTGGTGACTTTCTGTTTTTCTTATGTAGGCACTCAGCGCTATAAATTTTCCTCTTAACACCACCTTCAAAGTGTCCCATAGATTTTTATACATTGTGTCTCTATTTTAGTTAATTCCAGGAACTTTTTTATTTCTCCCCTTATTTCTCTTTTGATACATTCTTCATTCAAGAGTGTATAATTCAGTCATCATGTATTTATGTAAATTATTTTGGTTTTCTTGTTGTTGATTTTGACTTTCATTCTGTTATGATCTAAAAAGATGCAGGGAATTATATTACAACTTTTGACTATAAAGATACTTTCTTTGTGGCCCAGGATGTGATCTATTTTGAAAAATGTTCCATGGGCACCTGAGAAAAATGTGTATTCAGCTCTTACTGGTTGAAATATTCTTTATATGTCTATCAGGTCTATTTGATCTATGGTGTTCTTTAGGTCTGAAGACTCTTTACTCATCTTTTGTTTGGAAGATTGATCTAGTGGCATGAGTGGCGTGTTGAAATCTCCCAATATTATTGTGTTTGGGTCTATTTGAGACCTACTATCCAAAGAGTTTGTTTTACAAATGTTATTGCACCCACATTTGGGGTATAAATGTTTACTATCATTATATCTTCTTGCTGGATTATTCATTTTGTTAATAAGAAGTACCCCACTGTGGTATATCTTTTTCCACCCTTTCATCTTTAGTATATGGATATCTGGCTGTAAGGTGAGTTTTTGCAAACAGCATATTGTTGGATTTTTTGCTGTTGTTGTTGTTGTTTTTTAATCCATGTTGCCAGTCTATGCCTTTTAGTTGGAGAATAAAAACCGTTGACATTCACTGTTATTATTGAAATATGATTTGTTTTCTGTTATTTTGTGTTCTATATTGTTTGATATAATGTTATTTCTCCTTTGCTTAGTTACCCACGTATTGGAGTTTTTCTCTTTTCTGGTTATGGAATTCACTTCTCTTTTCTTCTTTATGATTTATTTCTTTAAGTATTTTCTCTGGTGTTGGTTTGGACATCACAATTTTTCTTTTTTTTAAATTCTGCTTATCTTGGAACACTTCTATTCCTCCATCAACTTTTTTTTCTGGTACTGGGAATTGAACACAGGGTCATTCTACCTTTGAGCTACACCTCAGCCCTATTTTTTATTCTTTATTTTGAAACAGAGTGACACTAAGTTGCAGAAGCCCTCACTAAGTAGCTGAGGCTGGATGTGAACCTGGATCCTCCTGTCTCAGCCTCCCAAGTAGTAGAATTACAAGCATACATCATTATGCCCAGCTTCTCCATCAATTTTGATTGATATCTTAGTCTTGGTTGGAAGTTGTTTTCTTCAAAAGTATCAAGTACTTCATACCAGTCACTCCTGACATTCATGACTTGTGTCTGGAGACATTTTTATTGTTTTTCCCCTGAATGTCACCCATTCCTTTGTTCTTGGTGTTTTTAAGATTCTTTCCTTGTCCTCTACGTTAGTCATTTTTATTATTACCTGGCATGGGGAGGTACTTCTTTGACCTTGTCTCAATAGTGTTTTATATGTCTCCTGCACATGGATGTTCAATGCTTTTTATATCTTTGGAAAATTCTCTGAAATTACTTCTCTGAAGAGGTGTCTGATACCCTTGGTCTGTGCTTCTAGACCTTTTTTCAGTGACTTTTATCCACAATTTTGTATGTTTCATATTGTCCCATATTTGTTGGATGTATATTGTGTTGCTGTAATATCTTCTGTATACTGTTGATTATGCTTTTGTTTTTAATGAGCTGTCTTCAAAGACTGATACCCTGTTTTCCATATGGTCTAGTCTTCCAGAGTTGCTTTCTATTGCTGTCTTCAATTCATTTATTGACTCCTTCATTTGATTTGGACCCTCTTTCTGGTTCTTTCTTAAAGCCTCAATTTTTTCCTTCATTTCCTGTACACTTTCTTTGAGTCTTTCACCATATTGAATATCAATATTTGGAATTCTCTTTCTTACACCTTTTGCAGATCAGTATTGGTGATCTCCATTGTTGTTGAGTTATGAGAGCTTATTATTTCCTCAATATTTCTTGTTCTCATATTTTCAGAGTTCTCAGGTTTGTGTTTCTGTTTGCTTGGCATCTTCTTGGTCTTTGTGTGTGAGTCCTGTGTTTGTTATCCCTTTTTAATAATGTCTATGTTATGGGTTTATCTTCCCTTCTCCAATCTGACTCAGAAAATCAAAGTTTTGAGTTTGTACCCCAGGTTCTCTTTAACTAGATATAGTTCTTAGTGCAAGCAAATAGGAGTCTCTGGTTGGCTGCAGACTAGTGTGTTCTGGCCCCAACTCTGTAAGGCCCAAGACTATGATGTTCTATTCAGAGCCTGCAGCCCACTGATAGGGACATTATGCACCCCATAGACCACTAATGCTCTGCTGATTGTGAGCCCATAATATTGCAGAGTGCTGACATCTGGCCTCTGTGACCAGATACTCTGCAAATCTAGTGATTGCTATGTTCCAAATTTATGGCCTGGCTTGTGGAATTTTGATTGCCCCTGGGACACCACTCCAGATTTGCTTGCTATGATCACATGAGGTACTTTCAGTCACTAGCATACACACATGCCAGGTACAAACTCTATTGGTGGAAAGAATATTGAAGTCCCAGCTTGTGGCTGGGATCAAGTGATACTCTGCAGGACCCCTGGCCTCTTGGTGCAGTCTGACCCAGATGACCCTGCTGCCATTCTCTGCTCTAGGACCAAGGTCCCTCAGGGAGAGATTCCACAGTTCCCGGCTAGGGGCTTGGGTGGCTCTGATCCTTAGCCCCAAGGACATCACCCCTGCCTTGAGGTGCTTCACTCCCAGCAGCCGTTGATGGCCTCAGGTGCTTGTGCTTGTGCTTGTAGTGCCCAAACATGACCAGGCACAACTTCACTACTTTTGGAGCTGCAATTTGGTAGGCTGAGCTATTTTTCCCAGACAGCAGGGAGCGATGTACCACAGTAATCTCTAGGGACCCTAAAAGGCCCCTCAAACTCCTGACTGCAGTTCCCTCCCACCTGCCTCTAAGGGCTATCTACTAAATCACCTTTCTGCTGTGTCCAATAGCAGTCACCACCCCCACCTATTCAGGGGTGATTTGCAGTTTCATGCCCCAGCAAATCTATTTCCTTGCCACACAAGTCCCTGTGTCTGAGCATGGCCATTTCCTGCTAGAATGGCTAGTTAACTTACAGTCCTGATGGGTGCTGTTCCCTATTCCAGATCACTGCCAGAAGAGATGTGTTCAGCTGCAGCTGTGGTGTCCAGAACCAGCCACGTCCCTGTCATGTGTGGAATGAAACTCTGACCACTTTCACTGATGCTCTGTAGTCACTGGGCTCACAACAATCCACAGTTTCTTCCTGGAGGTCTCTGAAAGCTGTGGTGTCAGCAGTCACCAGCTCTAGTGCTGCTGGGCTCCATTCCCCAGATAGGAGGCATGGAGGGCTTATACAGTCCTCTGCTCTTTTTTCTAGTTCTGGTTCTGCTGCTTTTCAACTTTTGATTTGTTGTTGTTTGATGCTTTTCTGCAGAAGCCATTGGCTTGTTTGCTGAGAGTCTTTGGAGGCTACAAGGATTGTAGTCCCTGCGCATTTATGCAAGGTGGTGCCACCGTGGTCCTAGTGGCCTCAGCCATTTTCCAGGGGAGGCATGTGGGGTATTTTAATGTCCTCTGTTCCATCTTCTGGCTTTGTTTTTGTCACATTTCAATTTCTCATTGCTTTGTTCATTTTTTTTTTTTTTTGCTACTTATTTTTTTCTCATGTCAAGATGCTATCTTCATAGTAATTCAGCTTTTTGAGGGTCAGCATGACTGAAATGTGCTACTTCTCTCAGGTGCCATCTTCCCGGAGGATGTAATTTTATGACAATATTTCTTAGGTTTGGAATATTCATCAATTCTTGCTACAAAGAGCAATAGATATTCAGACTTAGTCTTCTCATAGTCTATTTTAGTTATAAATAAGGATACATTCTTCTCCCAAATAATTGTGTTGTTTTGTTCCTCATTATGAAGCCCAATGAAGAGCCAGATAATGTGCTATTTATGTCATCTAGAGTAATATCTTAGTTTGAGCTGATATAACAAATTAATCATAGAGTAGCTCACTTAAGTGGCATACATTTATTTTTCAAAGTTACTCAGCCTACAAAGTATAAGATCAAGGGA